>JBAMJV010000736.1:0-17177 GCA_037951105.1 Echinarachnius parma | reverse complement strand
AAATACTTATGTACAACTTGTACAGAATGAATGAAATAGGGGACAATTTCCCCTCATTGAATGTTATTTTATTGGGGTATAATAATACAAGCCATCCCCCACCTCCGATATTTGGGGGATATATCCCCCCTTGATTGCGTAATTTTCTATAATTTTCCCAGCAAGTGTCAATATTTCCTCGTAGGAGTCTTTTTAGCTTTATCTCTTTAATAACGAATTACACCCATGGTGATTTTCTATGTCTAATTCTTTGCCTTTTTAATAGTGCGTGTTTAATCCAAAACAAATCGAATTTAATATTCCCAATTTCAAATGCATTTTCTCTTCAATTTTCATTGAAAACATATTAAAAGAAATTACAAAGACTCAATTATCAATTTAAATATCAATACCAATTTTCTTATCAGGCCGGATTATTTCGCCGAGATCTCGGCCGACGAACGCGTGGGCCGCTACGAAATTTCGCACACAGATAGCTTGCGACATACCCCGGTGTTCACACACAAACATTTCATCGTATAGCTAATCAGGAGCTGACTAAAGAATCAGCCTCCTGATTAGCTATACGACGGAAATTGTCCGGAAATTGTGTGTCTGAACGCTCACTTAACGAAACGTCGTATAGCTAATCATGTTTTAGTCAAACTGAATTTTAGTAACCAAAAACATGCACCATTACATTAGGGGAGGCGTCAAATTGATCACTATCGTCAGGGGTGTACGATCCTGGGGGGGCAGGGGGGCGGGTCGCCCCCCCCCCCCCCCCCCCCCCCAATGAAAATATTGGGGGGCGAACATATCATTTCGCCCCCACCAATAATTCCGAAAATGAGGAAGAAAAAAATCGAGTGATATAATGCCAAAGAGGGGAAAGACACATTTATCAATAATTAATCTTCAAAATAGCCGTTTTTTTAGTTTGAAAAGGGACTGTAAATCTCTTTTTTGCCGCGCGCTTCGCGCGCATACAGTTTCTCATATTGCAAGTTTCATTTGGGTTGCGGGAACTCACCTTTTGAAATGTGTTGGGCAGCGTAATTTCTCAAACGCACACCTCAAACCAAGTTTATTAAACCCTCATCTATAGATAGCACACCGTCACAGAAAATAAAATAATCTCGGTACATATGCGCTGAGCGCAAATCAAATTGGAATATCATGTCCCCCCACATTTGAAAAAGGAGGCAGAATGTCCCCCTCCCTTTGTCATTATGTATGTTTGGTTCCATACCTATATACTTCATATTACGTGAAATTTCTGTCTCAGGTGTGCACCAAATCGCACAATTTCACGCCTAAAAATACAAAAGCTCCCTACTGTGGGAGGGGGACACCCCCTCCCCACACCCTCCCCCGCTTGGTCGCTTCGCTTCCTCGCAATGTCTCCCCTACACTTTTTAGAAATTGTTTGACTATCGATGGCTCTATAGTATACATGATCACGTGTATCCATCTCATGCAAGGCTCAGTCTTTTCCTCGCTATGCCCTTTAAAAATACGTTATGAGTAGGTTCACTATTTTATACAATTTTAACCCATGCTAGGAGCAAATGTCCTGAAATCTAAAAGCTTCCGGGGGCTCCGCCCCCTGGACCCCCATTATTGTCCCCAAATGTGGGTGCCCCCCCAAAGTCAGGTCTTCGAGCATTCAAGACACTTTCAATGAGCGCATAATAAAACTTCCGGGCATGCCAATGTGGGGGCTTTTAGCTCTCTCAGTGCATGGTCACCTCTGCAAAATTTTTCAAAATTCGCCCCCCCCCCCCCCCCAATCTCAAAACGGATCGACACCCCTGACTATCGTCCTAACGCGGGATCCCGCTTGGGACGATTAGAGCGCGTATTCGTATTCGAATCTGCGGGTTTGATTGTTCCTAGCGGTACGCCGCGGCTTCCCGATCAGCTGTCACCAGCTGTGGAGAGGAATTCGTCCCGACGCAGCGGACCCTCTAAGCGGCGGGCCGCGTCTTTTTTTCCGTACCACTAACGCGTCAGTTTTCATCAAAATTCGTGAAAGCGCGCTGGTAAGCCAAGACTAGCTCGCGTGTGTTGATTTACACGCCAGCCTAGCCATTTTGTCAATAAAATCGTGGTTTCACACACCATGATGATTGTGAGTGTAATGTATCTACGCATTGATGAATATTCCTAGTCTCATCGTCGTGGTCGTAGTCCACATCGAGATCGGCCACTAAGTAATGGTCACCCTTGCCCTCGACTTGTCTTAGCTAGATCGATGTCGCAGAGTCGCAAAGTTTGATGCTTTGAAATGTACGTTACAGCAGCGGCGCTAGTCTTGGCTTACCAGCGCGCTTTCACGAGTTTTTGAGAAAGACTGACACGTTAGTGGTACTGAAAAAAAAAAACGCCGGCGGGCCGCGGGATCCCGATTCTTGCGCGGCGAATTACCAGATCATTATTGCCGCATGCATTGCGCATGTATACATATGTACGAGTACCGTACACCACGGGCGTCGATCTGTCATTGATACCCATTGATCAGGGGGGGGATGATCCATTCATCCATTCCCCCCCTGATGAATGGGTATTACGTAAGTATCGACGCTCATGCCGTACACGTACCTACGTTGGTACCTCGTGTACGGTACTC
This sequence comes from Echinarachnius parma, assembly GCA_037951105.1. Lineage (NCBI taxonomy): Eukaryota > Metazoa > Echinodermata > Echinoidea > Clypeasteroida > Echinarachniidae > Echinarachnius > Echinarachnius parma. Next base: position 14,566 of record JBAMJV010000736.1, on the reverse strand, counting down.
GTACCGTATGTATTTCAAGCACGACTGCACGATATCCACGTACAATGCACACACACCGCCTATATCTAGCTAGCGTATCTAGCTAGCTAGCCTGTGTAATGTACGTACATGTTACGTATATTGGTGTGATGGAAGATTCGAGTAGCTAGGTCTAGTATAGAGCCACCAAATCATACTCAGAAATCAGAATGCCCTGCATATGCTATACGCTAATCTCTGCTGGAGTGCGGCCCGGAGTGCGGGGCCAGATATTATCAGATCAATCTATCTCGATCTCATCATCACATTCATGACGAAATCTTGAACGTGACAGTCATCCGCAATCCGACAATACTTCCCTTGCCCTTGGGTTTGCTCCGAGCCGACATATCTTGGCTAGAGTAGACGTTAGTCTTTTACACAAACGAGTCAATATACACACAAATCTGGGTAGCGTTAAATACATACCTTATTTTTTAAAAGGCTGAAAATTGACCAGAGCTAGAGTTATTTGCGTCAGCTGTCGATGTTATGTCACAGCTGAGGGCCAGGGGATCACGCTAACGTACAATAACAGCATCGACAGGCCAGGCCCAGGGCGCGGCATAGTAGCTAGGCCGCGGTAGGCCATGCATGAGCTTGACAAAGTGTGTACGTCCAATTACTATCATACGCACGTGAAAACACCGACGTTCGTACGTACGGTGGCGGGGCCCTGGGCGCGGCCTCCCGCGGCGGAAAGATATCGTTCCCCCGCGGTAAGACCATGCATGTACATTAAATTCCCGTCCTCCTGCAGGCCGGGGACCGGGAGAAACAAATCGGTTTCAAGCGTTCTGCGGTATACTGCGGCCCGCCGGTCGGCCAGACTCGGGCCCAAGCGGGATCCTGTAGCGGGACGGCAGTGATGAATTTGACGCCTTCCCTTACAAACTAATAATTATAACTCCATCATGCTCAAAAGGAATACAACAATTACAAACGAATAAGTAAAAAGCCTGTTATCATTTTTAAAAATAGCTGTTTAAACTAAAGAGGGCGCTTTCAAAAAATGCATTTGTTTAAACCATTTTAAATAACATATTGTGCATTTGATGTTTTGTTTAAATAGTGATTAGATAGAGAGATAATCAACAACTATCTAAAAACCTCTTTTAAACATTTTTGAAAAGAGGAAGCTTTTTAAAACGAATTTCAACGGCTGGTTCAAAATTCTCTAATAAACCTGGGGCCCAAATTGTTATATTTATGGATATTTCAGCCGTCTCTGAACCGATTTTGAACAAACAAAGATGATTTTATTATTTAAATATTATGCTCTTTCAAATTTTACACTCAGTTTTTCATTACCTCACAACAAAAAAGTAGTCTAGCGCCCTCTCTACCAAAACTCAACTATCCCTTTAACGAAACGGGGTTTGAGCATCGTTTTGTACGAGAGCTGACTATAGAATCACGATCGTTTTGTGTGTGAACGACCGGTCGATTCGCTAATCATGATTAGCTATACGAAACTCGTATAACTGGGCGGGGCTTAACGTGACCGCAGAACAGAACAGAAGGCAGCAAACAGAAAAAAAGACAGCACACTTCGCAGTAGCAAATTGCGCACTTATATGCCACCTGTTTTGGGATCTTGTTTTTGTGTGTGTGAACGTTCGGTTAGTTTCGTTAATCATGATTCTTTATACGACGTTTCGTTAGTCATGATTCTTTAGTCAAGGGAAGAAATTTTGTGTGTGTGAACACGCTGATAATCTACAAGATTGCATTGTTATTTTTTATAAATAATTAATTTCTAATTGATATCAATTAATTATGCAAATCTTTGCAGAAATTCTCTTGTCTGTAAATCACTAAATATTGCTCAGAATAGGCCAATTTTTGGCATGAATATTCTTTGTGACTTAATCTTATGTATTTCTTTGTTTCTTTTTACTTATTTTGTTTTCAATGGAATCCATTTTTGACCATTATTCAACTATTTTTAGACCAATTGCCGTGATTAGAATGAAAAATAAATAAGTTTTTGTGTATTCTAGGAAAAAATTAATTTCCATATGATTTGTACACAAATAATTTTTGGGGGCGATTTTGGGGCCGACATTCAATAACACAAGGTCAAGTGACTTAGGAACAGTATACCCGGTCGTCGCCAATTTGGTCTCAAAAGTTTCGCAAGACTTCAATCAATGGAAAAACTCATCAAGTTGGGCGGCGATACCTGCGAGCGTTAGGGTTAGAGTTAAACTTAATGGAAGAACAGTGCATCGAGTAACATTGTCAACTGTCAGTTAGCGTCAGTTAGCGTTTTTACACCCTCGTCGCTGTCTTTACATACGGTATTGTGTCAAACCATATTCATCTGTCACTCTAAGCAGCCGATTATTATTGTTTGATGGATGTTTGTGTAGTAAATCGCAGTTCAAATCACCAACCAAAATTAAGTCGCATAAATTTGGTTTCAATATCTTGCAAAGATATTTTCTAACTTATCAAAAATATTGATACTGGAGTCCGGTGGTCTGTACCAAGACATTAATTAAGTCGTGGTTCTGATAGTCAGTAAGAATCTTAACATCCACTGTATCGCGTATATACATAATAACTCCACCTCCATTTCTGTTTCTATCGTTCCGAACAATAGCGTAGCCATCAAAATAATTATATTTCATTATCTGACACAGAATCATCTAAGGCGAGTTTCACACATCGTCAAAATATGAATTTTAGCTTCACCCAAAAGTAATAATTTATCTCATCAACATTTTTCAATAACGAACAAACATTTCAATGAGCTATGCTTCTAACGGACATGGATTTAAGTTTTCTACACACAGCACCAACATTAATCTCTGAGTTAACCGAGTTTTTCTTATCAATTCCAATATCATCAAAGCGTTCTTCCTTTTCTTGAAACTGGAGTGCACTAAATAAACAACATGAACATATCTAGTGCAGATCTGAATGAAATAAATCATTGGCTATTGTTGAGGAAAATAAGTGTATCCATTTATATCACGAAACGCATTTCACAGCATTTTGGTTCTATTTTACTGGTTTATCACATGACAGACATGGGTATCGATATCTTATACCCATGTTAAATGAGTCATCACTGACTTTCAACTTGGTGTTTTTCATGTACTCGTTTCATTAACAAACCCATTCAGTAATATAGTATTCCAGTATACAATAGTGAATATACACTGACATTATACAGATGTTAACTGGTGTGGAGGGAACATCACGGAATGTTCCCTCGGGATTTTAAATGTTATTTCGTGAAGACAATAAAATCTTCCCTCAATATCATTTCAAATCCCTCTGAGAATTCTGTACAATATCAGTGTATATTCATCATTGCACTGGAATATATTGCTGAATGGGTTTGGAATATAATATAACGAGTAGTACATGAAAAACACTAAGTTGAATTTTAGTACAGTTAAAAGGTAACTTTTTTTGGTCAAAAATAAAGGTTTCGAGTGAATGGCTTAGTATTGCTAAATTCATTTAATTTGTTTTATCATGAACATAATAAATTCAAACATATTATAGGGAAACTGACCATGAAAAAAACTGACCATGAAAAAGAGCAATTTATATAATTTTTACAATAACAGGATACTCTGTGCGGTCTGGAGATAACTTGGAGAACTTGCTTTCGGATTGACAGATTAAGTAACCCCGTGGTATACGACGGGCTAGCAGAGATATCCGACAGCGATACGCATAATAAGCCGTACACGGTGATCGTCAAGGATGAGGAAACACATGCCGAGGCCCGTAGAAAGGCCATTGATGCCCTCATCGATCATTTGACCTCAGTCGGATTGGTTGAAGGTAAGGCGGGGAGGAGGAGGAGGTTGTTCCATAACATCCCAGTAGGCCAGCGGCGTACCCAGGATTTTTTCAAGGGGGGGGGGGGGGGGTTATTTTGTAAAACATTTTGAAGCCGAGACCAAGTACCTTCACAATTTTCGAGACCGAGACCAAGGCTATTGGTTGAGAATCCTCTCAGCGGGGGGGGGGGGGGGGGGGGGGGGGTATTCGTGGTAAATTTTCGAAGCCAAGACCAAGTAATTTTCGAGGCCGAAACCAGGTTAATGATGGTCGAGACCGCTTTAAAATGGTCTCGAGACCGGCTAAAATTCGAAAAATAGTCATTTTTGGGTCAAAGGGGGGGGGGGGGGGGGTTTGAACCCTCCCCCCCCCCCCCCTGGGTACGCCTATGCAGTAGGCTACAACCTTTCGGAACTTTATGTTAACTTGGGATATGCAATTGTACGCAAGGGCGTCAACAACTACTAAAAAGTGGGGGGGGGGGACATTGCGAGGGAGCGAAGCGACCGAGGGGGGGAGGGTGTGGGAGGGGGGTGTCCCCCCTCCCACAGTAGGGAGATCTTTCATTATTGGACCTGAAATTGTGCAATCTGGTGCATACCCAAGACCTAATTTTTGATTGATACGCAATTGTTTATACATGTCATAAATTGACCTCCGTTACCACATGATCGACCGATCTTAAATTTTTAACGAAAAAACGAAAAAAACAAATACGAAATTTCCATTCACTCATCGTTAATTGTCACTGTCGACGTCATTCTCCTCGTCAACCTCAATGTCAAAGGCAGGAGTTAAGAATATAAACAATGTCCCACGCCTCATGGGCGTAGCTGCATATTTTTCCAAGGGGGCTGGCGTCTTTTGCCCGAATATCGGGTGGGGGCGTGATAATGCAAGGGAGCGGAGCGACCAAACCCGAGGGCGCGATGCGCGCGAGGTGGGAGTTTTCGTAATTTCATTCAAAATAATGCAATCTGGTGCATATTTTGGAAGGGCAGTAACGGTTCCACCGCCATTTGTGAGATGTATCGTGCAGACATTCGAGATTCGAGATTCGAGATTGATTTCAATGAGTCAGCCATAGTTATAGCTAGTTATAGCTGTTAAAGCTATATAATCATAAAGATATATTATGTTATACATATGAAAAAGTGGGGGGGACAAACGACACTATATCCCCCCCACTTTCAAAAGTGGGGGGGGGGGGGGGGGGGGGACATGTCCCCCCCCCCCCCGTCCCCCGCCTGTTGACGCCCATGATTGTACGTTTAAAACGTGGCTGCTTGATCATTTGATTAAATACTGCAGGTAAACATAGCAAAAAGAGGGCGTTTGAATAAAGTTGTACTGTTTGTTTTCCTACATTTCTACATAAATATGTATTTCCTGATATATGAACATATGAGAATTGTCGTGCATGGTAAACTGCTTTCATGCGAAGTCCGTGGGATCGGTACCCAGTGGGGCACGAACTGTCCTTCAGCAAGATACTTTGCCTCCATTTGTTGCTTTCTATAGATCCATGCCAGAATGAAATGCTCCCAAGTCCTATTAAGTGTGTGCGTGTGTGTTTGTATGTGTGTGTGTGTGTGTGTGTGTGGGGGGGGGTAGGGTGGGGGGGGGGGAGGGTGAGTGTGTAGGGGTGGGGAAGGGGGGATGAGAGAAGTAGCGTGTCTTACTTCTTTTTATTTTTTTGTTAAATCTCCATTGTGTTTAATTTTTGTGAATTACACTTGATTTGTACACTTGAGATGTAAACTTGTATTTTCAAAAATGTTATTCAATTGTAAATGTTATGTTAATAATTTGGAGAAATAAAAAATCATTTAAAAAAAAAAAAAAAAAAAAAAAAAAAGTGTGTGTTTGTGTGTGCGCGCGTGTGTGTATGCGTTTGTGTGTCACATCTGGCATATTCAGATTAATTATTATTGTTATAATTTTCCTCCATAACAATTATTTCACCAGAAAAACCTTGTTACGTCGGCGCTTATCCTGACTTGTTTGTGAACACAGACAAGCAGTGTCCGCCGAACTTCACTGTTGCTGCTTGCATCTTCCAGTGCGCTAACTTCAATGGCAAAATCTTCACAATTCGCTGCTGTCGGAATGGCTATTTTGACAATAAGTTGCCGACATGTGAAGGTTGGTCTTGTGATTTGTATTTTAGTTGTCCATTTTTTGTGCAGGATATATTTTTGGATGAAGTTATTTGCTTTCGACATTTTCTGCACAACACACTATTATAGGATTTCTCGGTCAATTTCGTAAGTTGGCCACACAAATTCATTTTGAATGCATTCAATTTCGCTGATTTTGTCACCACAGCTGTATTTTGTAGTTCAAATTCATTTTTTAGCATTTTAATTCATATAACGATCATTCGAAAGCATTTTGTTTGCATTCAATTTAAAACGTGCTTCTATTTCGTAAAATTGTCATTCAATTTAAAGCGGGAAAATTCGTGATTACGTAATACCGTCTTCCGTGAATTCCGTTGGCGAAATTGAATGTGCTTTTTAAATTGAATGCTATAAGTGCCAAATCACTTGAGCGAAGAGGTAAATAATAATGAAGGAAATGCAATTTTGAACGACACTTTTAAGCCTTCAGCGTAATTCCGCGAAATAGAATGAACCACTTATAAATACGAATGTACAGTTTACCAAATTGGGAAAACCTCTATTATACGTGGTAATTGTTTGGATTAGGGTTAATTGTTTGGATACCATATCATTTTATATTATTTCACTTAGTAAAATACGAGTCATTGATTGGCGCAACACAGTCACGTGATTGCCATAATATTTTCTTATATTACACGGCAGCTGATATACAGGGTGGCCCCAACAAACGGAACGGGCCACTTCCCAAAATAAAGTAACAACATTATTATTTCCAATAAAAAAACGATACCAAGAACAGTCATTTTGGTCGTGTAGTTTTTGTTTTTGGGCGCTGTGAATGACACCATGTCAGGTTCCCACTTTTGTCAATTTGTACCAAGTCAGTTCCTGATAAATCGGACTTACTGTCCGTCATAGTATCGAACGGGTGTGGTTCGTTATTCGGAAGGTTCGTTATTCCGAAGGTTCGTAATTCCGAACACGCAAATTTCGTATATACCTGAGGGTTCGTTAATCCGAAAATGAAATAGGGTTCGTTAATCCGAACATTTGTTGAATTATTCCGAAGGTTTGTTATTCCGAAGGTTCGTTAGTCCGAAGGTTCGTTATTCCAAAGGTTCGTTATTCCGAGGGTTCGTTATTCCGAAGGTTCGCTATTCCTAAAATGAAATCGGGTTCGTTAATCCGAAAATGAAATCGGGTTTGTTATAATACTATAATTTTAGATTGGCGTAGCCACGGGAAGGAAGTGAGAGAGGAGGGGGGGGGGGGGGTGGGGCTTGTTCAATACAGGCTCTGTATTAAATAGAGAGAAAACAGAACTATAATTACAGATTAGCGTAGCCAAAAATAAAAAGATAACAAAACTTGAATTTTAGATTGGCGTAGCCACGGGGTAAGAGGAAGGGGGGGGGGGCTTGATTAAACAAAATAAAAACAAACTGTAATTTCGGATTGGCGTAGCCACGGAGGGAAGGGGGTTGTTTGATACAGGATCTGTATTAACATAGACGTAAAGTGGCATAGTAAGGTTAAGGGAAAACATTGGGGTTAATTTAGTAGTTTATGCAGGTCGTATAGGGTGGGGAGTGGGAGGGGGGGGGGGGGGGGGTATTGACTTCCTTCCTTCCCGTGGCTACGCCAATCTGAAATTATAGTATCATAACAAACCCGATTTCATTTTAGTGTTATAACTAACCCGATTTCATTTTCGGATTAACGAACCCGATTTTATTTTCGGACTAACGAACCTTCGGAATAACGAACCTTCGGAATAACGAACCTTCGGAATAACGAACCTTCGGATTAACGAACCTTCGGAATAACGAACCTTCGGAATAACGAGCTGTAACCGTATCGAACAGCTATGCCCATTATCTCGGCACAGAGCTGAATGCACACTAAAAATGGCGCGCTTATGGCTCGTTGTTCGATACTATGACGAGCAGTAAGTGCGATTTATCAGACACTGACTTGGTAAAAATTGACAAAAATAGGAACCTGACATGGTGACACACACAGCGCCCTAAAACAAAAACTACACCTGTACACGACCAAAACAACTGTTCTTGGTATCGTTTTTTATTGGAAAAATCGACACCCTATCCTATGGACATGATCATATTGTTACTATACTTTGGGAAGTGCCCCGTTCCGTTTTTTGTGGCCACCCTGTATAATGTATTATATTATATAATTTATTTTATATCCTACATGAATGAAATCCTGTTCAGTGATTGGTCTACATAGTGTCATGTGACCAAACATAGTAATGCCCATGGAGAAAAATGTGCTATGCGTGACGTCATTCATGGAATAGTAAATGCTATTCCATGAATGACGTCATAGACGCCGGGTGATCATATTGAGCCCATAGAGATGCGTGTTATAAAACTTCCCTGCGAGCAGAGGTCTTGTTTTAGCTTGCGAAGGATGCTCGACGAGATTTCTCAAAGAGTTAACAAAAAAAGAAATACAGCATATTTTCACCCGTGAATATCAATAAGTTGCAAAGAATATTCTAGAGAGGCATTTCATGTATAACGTAGCGGTATTCGAATTTAAAAATTACGACAATGGTGCACATTGTGCACCGTTGTCCTTCTGTGGTCGTGACACTAATTCGACATTTAACAATCGGCCGCGGTGTGCACTGTACTAGCTGTATGTGTAATGTATTTTCTCCATACAATTACACGTGTGCAGTATGTAAAGCAGGTTAATTATTCACTTTGATGCGCGCGTTTTGCATTTGGGTGCGCATTAGTTTTTAAGGCGCGTAACCATGAATGGAAAGATAGCGCAATACGCGCTCTGCGCTAGGACTATTGCGCTAAGGGGGTCAGTGTCACAAACAGAACATAGTCAGTGCAGTGATGGTTCCATGATCAATGTTTAGTTTTTCTTTATATTTTTCTCTAATTGAATTGAAATCATTTGTTTTTGCGATGATTATGATTATGCGAAGGATATAAAACAAATATATCATGCACTATTTCGAGCCACTAGTGAAATTATGGATTCCTCGGTGACAGAAAAAGCACTATGTTCTTCGGGTCTACGACCCTCAGAACATAGTGCTTTTCCTGTCACCTCGGAATCCATAATTTCAACTAGAGGCTCTCAGTGCATGGTATATTTGTTTAATATTACGTGGCGCGCGCTGCAAGAGAGATTATATTATGACGTCACAATGAGAGAGAGAGAGAGAGAGAGAGGGGGATTCTATTATGACGTCACAATGACTTGTCAACAAATCACTTCCAAAAGCCACATTTTCTAATTGAGCTCAGAGAGGCTGAAAGACTAAAGATGTGTTACTTTTGTCTAACAGAATATGTTGACTTTGTTGTTAGGAAAATCATTGAAGGTTCCCTCGGGATTTGAAATGGTATTTCGTGAAGACAGAGTCCCTCCTCCCTCAATAGCATATTAAACCCCACAGAGAGGAACATTCTGTGATATTCCCTCCACCACCAGATAACATCTTTATAATGTTTACCGATAGTTTTAATTGTAAACACTTTTTATGGAACAGTACAGTTTTCGAATGATTTCCTTCCCGTTTTACTATGATATGACTTGCAAGTTGTTAATATCTCTGTTTAAAGGTTCCAAACATCATGTTGACATGTTACATGTATGTTTTTATGTGAAATGAATAAAAAATACTCTTAAAGCTGTATCTGTATAATTAATGAAGGCTTGTAAGTTTATTCAGTTTTGTAAAGTTATCTTTTACGAAATTACCAACAATAGGCCTTGATATGGTTTATGCAAAACAAAGTAAGCATATTAAAATCAAATCAAATCAAATAGTAATCATTCCATTATTTTCGACACGGATTTGTCAATTTCTTGATCAAGGACTTTCTTATCCCCCCTTGATATAGCAACAGGAACAACAACAACGACAACAACAACATCAACAAACACAGCGACAACAGCAACAGCAGCAGCAACAACAACACCAGTAACAGCACCACTACCAACAACACCAACAACATTAGCAACACCAACAACTACTACCACAACCACACCTAAAGCTGCCACTACTATAGCCACACCTACTAAAAGGGAAGACGTCGCATTCTCGACCCATGCAGCAAAGCCTCAAAAGACCTCTTCGGGTACTTTTATGAAATTTTAGTCACTTTCATTTATAATTTATTATCAATATGATGAAAATAATTAACACCTAATTATAATTAATATTATCAAAGGGTACACAAAGTACACCATGGTTTACCGTGCTCAACTGTAATAATATGTAGGCGCAATGACATTTAGGAAAAGGTGAGAACATGGGCACCAGTTACATGTAACATATTTTTGACGATCCATGACCTTTTAAATTGTTACTAACTTGATGTGTTAATGTCACATGAGTATACCTTTGCCCCTGTTTTCTCGTCTCCAACTATCTTCTTTTAATTATCTTCTGGCCCCTCCTCATTTCCTCTTGTCCCTATTCCTTTCCATCTGTCCATCTTTCCAAACCGTCTTTGTGTTCAATTTATATTTTGTTTTATTTCAAACATAGGGAAACTGACCAGAAATATGTAATATAAATGGAAAATGAGCGTAGAAAAACAAAAAAGGGGTTTCTTCGCGATTAAAAACCGAGACTTTCGGATTGATAGACCGGTGCCTTACCAGCTGAGCTATGGAGAGCCCTTACCCTGTGTTCGTCCCTGACATCCCTTAGTCCCGGAAGAACCCCTATTGATTTGCTTAATTTTTGTTTTGGCAGACGTTGGAAAGGTGTTGTTCGTGCTTATTCCCTTGCTTGTTCTAGCTGCTTTTATTCTCGTGTTTGTTGGCGTTTGGAAGAATGGATTCCTATCAAAGTACAAGGTATGTGCCGTATTATGGACGGAATGTAGTAGTAGTAGTAGTAGTAGTAGTAGTAGTAGTAGTAGTAGTAGTAGTAGTAGTAGCAATAGTAGTAGTAGTAGTAGTAGTAGTAGTAGTAGTAGTAGTAGTAGTAGTAGTAGTAGTAGCAGTAGTAGCAGTAGTAGCAGTAGTAGTAGTAGTAGTAGTAGTAGTAGTAGTAGTAGTAGTAGCAATAGTAGTAGTAGTAGTAGTAGTAGTAGTAGTAGTAGTAGTAGTAGTAGTAGTAGTAGTAGTAGTAGTAGTAGTATTATAGTAGTAGCAGTTGTAGTAGTATAGTAGTAGTAGTATAGTAGTAGCAGTAGTAGTAGTAGCAGTAGTAGTAGTAGTAGTAGTAGTAGTAGTAGTAGTAGTAGTAGTAGTAGTAGTAGTAGTAGTAGTAGTAGTAGTAGTAGTAGTAGTAGCTTTTGTTCAATGCTATTTTGTTTGTGCTGCTTAATGTTCACTGATATGTTTTTTCCAATCCATCTCATTTAATTGCAAGGCAACCGATATGTAGGATGAAGGTTAAATACATGAGAATGTTGTTTATCATATAATATTGTAGTACATATTCACAACACAATCTGGATATCATATGTATTATTACGGATTCATATTTAAACTGACTTTGAGATCAGATTTCATCTCATTTTGATAGGTTTCAGTGATAAGATTAAACTCTCCTCATTAAGCACTTTACTTAATCATAATATCATAATATCTCATGTGTTGAGTGGCGGTAAATATTTAAGATTGACATATCATTTAATTATTCATGTATAAATATTGATATCAACTAATGTTATATATTATTATGTTTATTTTCTTTCTATTAGAGATGTTCCAATGGAGAAAATGAAGGTAAAATACAATATTACACATTACAGTTCATATAAATTATAGTGTTATTTGTGTATAAGAGTCTAAAGCCCGGCGCAGACAAAGCCAACTCGACCCGATCCGACTGGTTTTCAGCCTTATTAGCTCTGTATGCGTTGCCTCAGGACTCCGGTTTTTCCAGTCAAATGCCAGTCGGAGGTCATTAGAGGCCGATTCAACATGTTGGATCGGCTCCGACTGAGCGAAACTGAATCTAGCCTGACTGAAAACCAGTCGGATCGGGTCGAGTCTGCTCTGTGTGCACCGGGCCGGGCTTACGAAAGAGACAAGTCAATGCAGGCAATTCCAGCAGTCTAATAAGGCCAGCCCTATCGGCATGTCAAACTGTCTAGATTTCGTTCGAATTCTGGTATCACTAAATTCGTTTGTCCCACTTTTGAGAGACACAAAATCATTATGGAGAGAAACCATCGCATGAACAGAGTGAAACCCTATAGTGGTGTTTTACAAAGATTTAAAGTTGAAGTTAACTCGAGTTAACCGTTAGTTTCTTTGTAAAATTGTTGGAACACTTCCTTTAAAAGGCATGCATTTTAAAGATAGGGTCCGAAGGCTCGCCGCGTGTTTTACGACCTGACGCCCTACTATTTCTCATCCACATGTCGCTCGGGTAACATCGAGGTGAGGTTTATTTTTCCCAATTAAGAAGGGGTTTAAATCAGAAAACTTGTTATTTCAAAAATCCTTGAATTATTGATATATATTTTTGTTGGGAGTTTCAAATACTTATTTCTGTCTGCTTTTGAATATGCCCTATACCAAGGCTACATATGGCTTTCCATAATTGTTTTGTCCAAATTAGTATCTTTGTGAAACACCCCCCCCCCCCCTTGATCAGTGTTATACACAAAAAAAACTGACAGTGTTTTGTCTTCGCTTGCGCAGAGGTAAAACCCCCGATAAGTTGGTTCTTCACTCGCGCAGTTTAAAAGACCCCTGGTCGGCACCTTCACGCTAGATGGCCGTTGGCTCACAGAAAGCTCATTCATCCAGTAGATGAGCCACTTTAGTCACCGATCCACACGACCATGAACATGTATAACTTAGTACTTGCTAATTTGCTTAGTAATAGTCACGCCAGTATACGAGGTGAAATCTGACCTTATTCGAATATTTTACAGCTCAAAATAGAGTTGTTGAATCCGTCAAAATGTCAAAGTTAGTGTGTAAAATCCCAGGTAGCAAGCCAACGTTGGTCCAACGTTGGACCAACGTTGTCCAATTTTTTCGGCAACGTTGGTCCAACGTTGTCCGGCAACGTTGGACCAACGTTGCTTGCGTACGCCCAAACAACGCTGCTCCAACGTTGGCGAAAACAAAATACCAACGTTGGATCAACGTTGGTCCATTGTTGGAAAGTTGTCATTTGTCAACGTTGGACCAACGCTTTTCCAACGTTGATCCAAGGTTGGTATTTTGTATCCGCCAACGTTGGAGCAGCGTTGGTTGTGCGTACGCAAACGTTGATCCAACGTCAAAGCAACATGTGTCCAACAAGCATCCACCATATTTCCAACAAGCATCCAACATGTCTCCAACACTCATCCAACAAGCATCCAACATGTCTCCAACAAGCATCCAACATGTCTCCAACAAGCATCCAACGTTGGTCCAGCGTAATTCACCAACATTTCTCCAACGTTGGTCCAACGTTGATCCAACGTTGGTCCAACGTTGGTCCAACATTGGACCAACGTCTCACCGTACTAAAAAAATTAAATTAATATTCATATGACACGCCTATTGGTGATATCTAGAACATCCTATCCTAGCTTTCCCTTTACCTAAGACTAACCCTAACCCTATTCCTAGTCCTATTCCTATCCATATAGTCTTATTCCTATTCCTACACTCACTACATCTACATCATCCACTCAGCTTTATATAACCTAGCTTCTGTGTTAATATTTGTTTGATGGTTGGTATTTCGATAAAGTTGAATGTTTGGATAAAGTTTTAAGAATTTACACAAATACATCATGGAAACAAACCTTTAGAATGTTTTTGTAGATAAATAACTTACATATATTTCAAATAATGAGTAAATAATAACATTGGATTCATTCTGAACAATCAAATAACATGATTATTAATGCTTTTTGCAGTCAATGATAACCACTCATGAATATTCATGAATAATAACCAACGTTCATCCAACGTTGAACCAACGTTGATCCAACGATGGCATACATCCTGCTTTCAGCAGCTAATTTTAAATCCTTTTATTATGCAAGGGGGTTTTGACCACCTGTGCTACGAGTAAAAAAATTACCTTTTCTAACATAACAGCTACATGTAGTGAACAACAGATGTGAAATGTTGGATTCTCGTTGGATTAACGAACGTTTCACTGTGGGTTACCGATGTCGATCCAACGTTGCTCTAACGAGATTGTCCAACCTCCATTTCACTTTGAGTTACCGATGTTGATCCATCGTTGGTGTTGTAATATAATACAAGTAGGCGAAATGCCATGTGTATAACTCTGGCATAACAATAATAAATACTGGTAAATTACAAACTTGAGTGTCAGGGTAGACTACCCGACACCCAGAAGATGGAACCAGGGGATTATTCTGCCCCTTTCGTACGGTTGTCATCCCCTATGTAAGACCGACATTTACCTTAATGCAAAATGGTTTAACGTGCTAGTGCCAGGGTGGACTACCCAACGCCTAGATGATACCAAGGGATTATTCTGCCCTAAATGGTATTCATCTCTATCACAAATATAATCTATCCGGGGGTCTGAGACGTCGAAGTGGGTAGCGCCTGTCACGTTCTTGCGAGGGCGGCTTCACCTCACTCCAGCACGCTTCTGGGACCTCCGTTTCCTCGTT
>JBAMJV010000735.1:40000-177136 GCA_037951105.1 Echinarachnius parma | reverse complement strand
AAAATATTGTAAACACACATGGTTTTATTTTCCCCTTTTGGCAGCGTGTGCAAGTCCAAATATGAATTGCAACGACTTCATTATTCATCGACGTGTATATATGAAGTCAAATCATGTTGTAACTTCTGGTGCGGTTCGTTATTCCGAGGGTCCGTTATTCCTAACACACAGATTTCGTATACCTGAGGGTTCGTTCATCCGAAAATAAAATAATGTTCGTTAATCCGAATATTTGTTGCATTAATACGAAGGTTCGTTATTCCGAAGGTTCGTTTATCCGAAAATGAAATCGGGTTCGATATTCCGAAGGTTCGTTAATCCGAAAAATGAAATGGGGTTAGTATTGCATATTTCGGATTAACGAACCTCATTTCATTTTCGGATAAACGAACCTCATTTCATTTTCGGATTAACGAACCCCATTTAATTTTCGGATTAACGAACCTTCAAAATATCGAACCTGATTTTATTTTCGGAGAAACGAACCTTCGGAATAACGAGCTGTAACCGTTACCTCTACCTTTGGCATGTTTAGGTCAGTGATCAAAACAAAATATTTTAGAAGTTAGAACTACTTTGTCATCTATTTGTCAAGTTTGCTTTGAAGGCTTTTGTATTGTCTGAACATGTTTTTTTCTTTCTTTTACATCAAAATTTTCAATTTACTAATAAGATCAAGGAAATTAAACCTCCTTGATAAGATGAACGATACATAGTTCAGTTCAGTTTATTTATTTCATTTTCACAGAACAAAATATTTATACAAATCCATATTTACTACAGAGAATAGAACTATTTTTTCAACATAATCATGAATCAAAATGATACAGTGGTAAATCGGATTTAGAAAACAAACAAAATATAATATAAGCTGTGAAAATGGAGGGTCCTCTAAAAAGCCGAAGCTTGTAAAGTGAGAAACCCTCTGCAAACAAAATTTTGAGAATTGTGAGGAACAAAATGTAAAAGTATTTCGGTAACATGTTAAGATACATAACTATATATAATTCTACTTTACGCCATGTGCAAGCCAAACAAAAATGAGTATTTGTAATAAATATGTTTGTATCTAACACTAAATCAAATAACTTAGTACATGAACCAATACTAAATTTAATCAATATCAATTAATATAATACAAATAAGAGTATGAATATGTTGCCAAACGTGTTAGTAAACTAATAGGTTAGGGATGGCGGTACTATTATCAAAATTGAATTGAAATAATTGTACATAAACTAAATTAAAACGTCAATAAGCGGAGGTATATTTTTTTAATAAATAAGTTTTTAATCTTTTTTTAAAGCAATTCTTAAATGGGGCTGTTTTTACAATTTCAGGGAGAGAATTCCAAAATTTTGGGCCTTCATAAGAGTAAGAATGTTGAGCCAAACGCGTTCTAAGTAGGGGTAAATGAATGTCACCAGAGTGCCTGGTCGGATAACTGTGGATGGATTGATTAAACTGGAACATTGAATTAAATACTGCTGGTAATACATTGTGTTTATAATCATACATAAACAAGCCTAGCTGATACAGAAATAAGTCATTAATTTTCAGAACCTTATTATCAAAGAATAAGGGGTCAGTATGAGCCAGAAAATGAGTATGACTAATGATTCGAATTACCCTTTTTTGTAGTAAAATTATCTTATCTAGTAATGTCTGGCAAGCATTACCCCAAGCCAACAGACCATAATTTAAATAAGGCAAAATTAAAGATGAATACAAGGTCAATAATGATTTGTTAGGGAGACAATTCTTCAATTTATTAATTACACCAATGTTTCGGGAAATAATCCTACAGATTTTATCTAAATGAAATTTCCATGAAAGTTTGTCATCAATTATGACGCCTAAGAATTTTATATTAGAAACCTTCTCAAGTGGAGAGTTATCAAAAAATATATCACTCGGTAAGGAACTGAGGGTGTGACTGAATAACATATACTTCGTTTTTTGTAAATTTAAGGAGAGCCGGTTAGCTCTTATCCATTGAGTGAGTTTTTGCAATTCAGAATTAATTATATTAACCAATTGAATAGGGTCATGGTGGGAATAAAACAGGGTGGTGTCATCAGCGAACAGTATGAAAGACATTACATTTGAGGATCTACAAAAATCATTTATATAGAGGATAAACAAAAGTGGACCCAACAAACTACCTTGCGGAACTCCGCACTTAATGGAATGAAAATTTGAGTTGGACCCATTTAAAGAAACAAACTGTTTTCTGTGAGATAAGTAACTTCTGAACCACTCCAAAGCCTTCCCACGAATACCATAGTGATTAAGTTTATAAAGTAGAATGTCATGATTGATCGTGTCGAAGGCCTTGGAGTAGTCCAGAAATAAGCCCACTGAGTGAGATGACGTATCAAAGGAATAAATAACTTTATCTAAGAAGAATAATAAAGCATGAGAAGTGCTATGATTTTTGCGAAAACCAAATTGGGACTCGTTTATTATATTGTAAGAAGTCAAAAAGGCAATTGTTCTTTTAAAAACCAGTTTTTCAAGGACTTTTAGTAACGAGGACAAAAGTGAAATAGGACGGTAATTATTAATGTCTAACTTATCACCTTTTTTAAACAAAGGTATGACTTTTGCAATCTTCATTTTATCCGGCACTACGCCATTGAGCAGAGATATGTTAAACAAGTGAATTAAAGGATCAATTATAAAGGGCAACATAAATTTTAATATAACATTATTGACACCGTCATTACCTGAACTTTTCTTATTTTTCAATTGAGATATTATGTCCCAAATTTCTTGTCTTTGCGTAGGGGCGAAAAAAATTGAATTAGAATTAGAAGGACCTAAGAAGTCAAAGAACGGTTTATCAGGCCGTTGAATGTTTTGAGCGAGGTTTTCACCAATAGTAGAAAAATATATATTGAATATTTCTACTATATCATTAGGATTACTAATAATATGTCCATTATAATTAATTTTAGTAATATTATTTCTATTTGAGACCAAATTCATTGCTTCCTTTAAAATCTTCCAAGTATTTTGCATATCATTCTTAAAGAATTCTAGCCGATTAACAAAATAATTTTTTTTTACAAACCGTAAAATTCTAAGCAAAGTATTTTTATAAGAATTATATTTTCTTTTAACTCTATCGGTACCATCCAATTTATATTTATAATATAATCTATTTTTCTTATTAATTGACCTCAATAATGATTTATTTATCCAAGGGAGTCTTGGAGTAGTTTTATAATTATTAGCTGAAACTCTTTGTAACGGGATATTACTATCCATATTTGAATCTAAAATATTTAAAAAACATTCATAGGAAGTATTCATATCATCATTATCTAAAACCTCCGACCAATCTACACGTTCCAAGCTAATACCAAGTCTTGCTAAGTTTTCAGGAGTTAGTCGACGACTTAATGGACGGGGACCACCGTTTTTTACAGAATTGGAGAGAGAAAAATATGAGAATATAGGAAAATGATCAGAAATATCAGAAATAACAATGAATGATTCAGGATGAGGGATAACATTACTAAAAATATTGTCTATTAAAGTAGCGGACTGAGGAGTCACACGGGTGGGTTTAGAGATTAATGGCAAAAAAGAAGCAGAAAGAAATAACTCCAGAAAATCGTGTGAGATATTATCATTTTTCAATAAATTAATATTGTAGTCCCCCATTAAGAAACAATCTTTATTATTGAAAAATGGGTCTTTAAAAAAATTACCTAACTGCAACAAAAAGTCCTGAGAATTGCCATTCGGCGGACGGTAAATGACCCCTACCATAATACTTTTACGGCCTGGAACAAAAATTTCAATAAAAAGTGATTCCAGTATATCATTACTTATACTAAACTCATTACAAATATTAAAATTAAAATCTTTAGAAATGTAAAGAGCAACGCCACCCCCTCTCCTAACCTGTCTATTATTAAAAATATAGTCATAATTTTGAAGAGCGAATGGTATATTAGAATCGGAATCTAGCCACGTTTCTGTAAGACCAATTAAGGAGGGAGCATTATTGGATGGGTTGTTTAAGAATAGTTGAAGGTCATCGAAATGTTTATTTTGACTTCTAATATTTAAATGCAGTAAGGAGAAAGTATCCGATTTAGTATTCAATAATGTATCTTTAAATTGTCGATCAGTTATATATTTGGAGAGGGGATGTAAGTGGACTGGGTCATCATCGTCAAAATCAAGAGACAATTGCTCCGATGATGAATTGTAAAAATCGGCAATAGCATTATCAAGTGAATCAGGGATTATATTATCATACAAGGGGGGTCGTAGCAAATCAATTAATTCACCATTTGTTGAATTTAAGTTAACATCACAAGGCAACGTATTCATAATTTACAAAATGAAGTCAAAATAGGTATATAATTTAGCATAAATAATACGAACTTAGCGTAAAGTATGGCGTACCAATACATGAAAATAACATTAATTTTCTTAATTATGGCAATTAAGTTACTCAAAGAGATAAATAACAAAGTCTGTCTGAGGACATGGGCAAATTCGACAAACATAATAAACAAAATTATCACGAGAAATATTATGCAAATAACACATATATATATTGGCCTGCACATGGCGTAAGACAAAAACTTAGACATAGAATCAAACTCATTATCAAAATCAATCATGAGGTAAGGTAACTAAACAAACGAGTGACGTAATTTCAAGGCAACTCCGTAATAGCGGAAACAAAATCCACATGAGTAACATCAATTTAAGAAGTGAGTAGCATAGATATTGTGAGAAAAAAAAGAATAATACAATTTTAACAGGGAGGACAATAATTTGAAAACCTTTAAGAAAAAAATCAACAAGTAACAAACTTACATAAAAAGAAAGTATTCATCAAATAAGAACAAGGTGATATAATGATAAAAAGTCATAGGTAACCCACAGAAAATTACAAGAATACAAAATACAAAGTACATAAGATTAAATTCATTAACGAATAATACAATGCAAATATTTAATGCAACGGTAAAGAATGGTCTAAGCTGTATTTAAAATCTCGCAGTCACCCCGTATATAAGAGCCCTTGAAGAGTAGCCTATTAATTCAGTCCAACATAACAATGTGGACGAAGTGATAAAAAAAATCCGAAAAAAACATAACACTCAATTGCTCGTAATACGCATTTAGAAAATGTAAAAAAGAGAGAGTAATTCCCATATTGGAAAAAATCGGCGAACAAGGAAACCATAAGAGTTTTGCTCATATTAAAGAAATTGAAGGAAAAAGTATTGTTGGGCTGATCAAAAAGTTGAGCTGCCTCATTACTCCAAAAATAATTAGTGTTTTATGAATTATAAGGAGGCATATAAAATATACACATTTGGATTATAAAGTCAATAGTGTACAGTCGAGAGGAAGGCCATCACAAAAGGTAGAGGGCGACGAAATGAGGTGAACCTGTAAATTTTTCAAAATTTTAGTGTGATTGACATATTGGAAAGCAGCTTCACCCAAGCAGAGTGAATGTTCGAACGGGAAAGATATCTTAGTAGAAAAATACAAATATAGAGAACATTTGTGTACAAACCTCAAGCTTCTTCCAAATTTGAATTATCCCAAAGAAATAAATGTATCAATATATTTATTTCTTATTGTTCAAATCATTGTATATGTGTGTGTTATCGTTTAAATGAAAGTGGATATATTTATTATAACAGGTTGTTAATATCTTACAAGAGGCATAGTTGTCTTATTTCTCGACAGATTTCGCTGGAACTGTCAGATACTATTCGTACTATTTAACTTCATGTACCCAAAACAAATTTGTGTCAACATTGAAATTTCCCTGTAAAATAATAAGATAAATTTAACATGAGTGAACATCCATCCACCAAGCATTCACCATTTTACACGGAGTACGACCGTGCGTGTGATGCTATTCTTGGCACGGAAGCTGCCCCGGTCGTACGGGGTCACTCCTCGTTAAGGACCCGATGCGTGGTCCCAACTGTATAAGAAGCGGAGACAATTTATCAGGGCAGCGATCCCTTGGTGTTATGTGATTTTCTTGGGGAAATTGTGAGATTTTATATTAAAAGTGACAAGCTTATAGAGATTACTCCAATTTATTGAACCAATGCTGAAAGGACATTTTCTTCAGGCACCAGTCGATTAATGTTCCCCTTTTGTCATTACACAATCATACTGTTTTTTTTCTTCTGTCCATGGAAAAAAACACTTAATAATACGGATAATCTTAAAGGGGAAATCCACCTAATACTAGTCTTCATTATGTTTTCAAAAGAAGCGAATGATTTACATAAATTATAGAAGAACTACCAATAGAAATTGAAAATGAAAAAGATGGGCAATGTAGGTAAAAAGATAAACATTTGTGACCGTTTTACTATAATATGCGATATAAGCGCAAAATAAATATGCGGTGTCATAATTGATATACATTATAAGAGTGCCATTAAATATTTAAAAAGGGAGGGAATTGATGAAGAATCGTGTGGCAAATTAATGTTCCCAGCCAGCTAGTCATTCATGTATGCGCCCCTATATCCGCTCTTCATCCCTCAGTTTCCACCCATTTTCTTCTTCCTCCATCTTCATCTAATTCCTCTTCGCATCTAATTAAAAGTGGACATTTTTAAACATTTAATTGAAATCTTTAGTCCACTTTAATCAGATGAAATTAAAAGACGAATAATTTCGTAATAATATACATCTTAAAGGGATAGTCGAGTTTTGGTAAAGAGAGCACAGTTTTGGTCAAAAACTGAATTTTAGTAACCAAAACCGGCACCATTACATTACAAACAAAGTTTTTTTCTGTCATTAAAATGGTATGCTCTTTCGAATTTGACACTCAGTTTTTCATTATCTCACAACAAAATTAATTTGTGCAGCGCCCTCTATACCAAAACTCAACTATCCCTTTAAATAATAAATACAAAGAGGAATTCCACACTTGAATTCTGCATGTTGTTTTTCAGTATATTGCGGCGGGTGATTTTTGAGGAGAAATATGATTGAAAATTGGGGCAGTATCGGTCAAAAAATTAAAAAAAGATGTGACCGTTTGAACCTGAATATGCGTAATAAGCACAAAATACATTATAAGCGCTATCATAATTGATGTACAATATGCAAATGCTATGTAGAAAAGAATGGAAATGACGAAGAATCATGTTGGGAAATTAATGTTCCCATCTACCGAGCCATTCATGTATGCGCCCCTATATCCGCTCGTCCCTAATTTCGCACCCATCCCCTCTTCCCCTTCGCATCCGATCGTTCCACCCCACTTTCCCCTTGTTTTTTGTTTGTTTTTTTTGTTCGTATACAAAAAAGTCAGCATCAAAACAATACATGAAGATTCATATAATTATACAAATACAAACATTTTACAAATCGTACATGAAGAAACTATGTACAAGTGATGAAAATACGGCTGGATAACCCATATTCAGCTGTGGGGCATTTTATCCTACTGCTGTATATCATTCATATATCCTCGGGCAATTAAGCACGAAGAAATTTCACACTTCATATATATCTTAAAAAAGGATTTCGCCCTATAATTCTGCATGTTGTTTTCAATAATGGAAGCTGATGATTGACATGTATAAAAAACTACCAATGAAAATTAGGGCTTATCGGTCAAAAAATTAGAAAAGATTTGACCGTTTGAACTTGATGACTGTGTAAATGCGTTATAAGCGCAAAATATAATGCGTTATCATAATTGATGTACATTATGAGAGGACCTGACAAGTAGGGAAATTACAAAGAATAACGTGGAAAATTAATGTTCCCATCTACCAAGCCATTCATGTATGCGCCCCTATATCCGCTCGTCCCTAATTTCGCACCCATCCCCTCTTCCTCTTCGCATCCGATCGCTTCACCCCCCTTTTCCCCTGTATCATCCATATATCCTCGGGCAATTAAGGACGGACAAATTTCATACTTGATACACATCTCTGATCAAAGACACATTTTGAGATGACTATTCCGTCGGGAGGCATAGTCAGTGTTAGGTGTTAGTCTAGATATAGGTGGAGGGTGGGGGGAGGGGGGGGGGGGGGGTGTATGTTAAAGAGGATGTATTTGGGTTTGGGTTCCTTATAATAGGGGTAGGTGGAGGGGTAACCGGTATACCAAAGTCATTAACATGATTTTGTTTATTTTGTTTCTATTTTCTTAATGAAGGGGTATAGGGTAAAGTGAAAGGGGGACAGAGGCCGGGGGCATGAACATTTACGGATGTGTTTGACCCCCTTAATAACAGTGGGAGTAAACAGCCTCTAACATTGTTTTAATTTATTTGATTTATTTGGGGGGGGGGGGGGGGGGGTGGAAAAAGCGAACGAACAGCGGAGGGGGCATGAACATTTTAAGGACTGTACCTTAATCCCCTTATGTATAATAGCCCCCATAACATTTGTAATGTATGCGCCAGTGACTACACTTTGGAGTGGGTGCTAATTAACAAGTTATTCATTTCCTCGCGTCCAAACTAACGGTAGTATTATAGAAAACATCTGACCTTGAACGAAAACATCATTTTCATAACTCGCTTCCTGTATGTTCGGGTGGGTAAATTGAATGCGTAGCTAGCGGTCACCCAAGTATAAGACGGTGGCCGGGAGGAGCTGGGCAAAATGGGCAGAAGGGGGGGGGGGAATATATTTTATGATAGGGCCAGATTAGACCAACTTTCAAATGATGTTATACGTACGTATATATGAACGTCTTTATTTGGCACAGGGGAGAGTAAAAGGGTCAATAAATCACAAAAGATGAAAATGATGGTGGGGGGATGATAGCCCCCGCACCTCTTACATACGCCACTGGGGTGGGTGAGTGTATACATGCATATGATTATACAGGCCTACGTGTCATGTTTTTATTATCTCGGTCAGGCAAAAATCATTTTTTGTCAAGTCATGAGTTTCGATAGACGACTATAGTGAGGCTCGAAAAAGAAGATTCATCATTAATTTTACGACGCTTTTTTTTGTGGAGATTTGCAGAAAAATAAGTCTTCATCATCATCCTCCATGACCAATGCCACATGCGATTTATTACGGGACATAAACGATACGACCAGAAATGAAGTCAATATACTCCAAACACTGACAAAGAAGAAAAAGAGTGAGAAATTAGCATTTTGGTAAGGAAAATATTGAGCCAGATGCGTTGTGAGATAACGTCTCTCAAGATTGGGGCCCAATATAATATTTATAACGTTTCAGGAAATAATTATTACTATTCGTTAGCTTGTGGTAATGTGTATGCATATGATATTATGTGTTGTATATATTTGTGCATTTGAATACTGCAAATATTATTATGAAGAAATCTGGTCCACTTTATCTCTCAAATCTTTACAAAAAATGAGAATTTGACGTAATATGTGATTTATTAGTATTTTCCTCTTCTAAAATCATTACAATAATTTCGTTTGAATATCGTGCATCCACGATCAGGCTTAGTCATCCTCTCATTGGTATTTCTCTGAAAACTAGGCCATAAATAGATGATTTAATAGAAGGTTATTAAGCACCCTTCAAAGAGTAACGCAACACAAGTTTTATCGATTATATTTATTTGGTAACTGATTGATATTCTTCATTTTAGGTATATTTTGAAATCCTGATTATCATTCTATCTAGTATTCGTGTTTTCAAAGAACAGCAATGGAAGATTTAAGAACAGATAACCATTCAACTAACCTGAATAACAACGAGACACACATGACAATGAACAATTCCATCAACACTATGTAAAACAATCATGTTAACAAGGATCAGTGATTTACGAGAAACGGAATTGGTCGATTACTTCATTCGCAATTTAGTCGAGTGCAAATCGTCGCCAACTTCATTTCCTCATGCACCTTAGTAGTTCCCTGCTTTTGTTATGTTTAACAAACCACAATGACGACCCCGACAATCACAAAAATATATTTTAGAAATGAAACCTAAATTGTATATTTGGCATTAGAACGTAGAAATAGAGAAGTCGACGTTCTAATTGATCTGTGAATCATAAGGCCAATCAAAAGAATGCACGAACAATAGAGCTAAACTAAAAGTACAAAAACATAAAGAAAATTAATTGCTTCAATTATTATAGAAACAAGAGTTTGACAACGCACAAATCAATCTACGGTTGTAATACTAGGATCGGTTGTTTGATTTACGCGAAACGGAATTGGTCGATTATTTCATTGCAAATTGTCCAGTGAAAATCGTCGCCCACTTCATTTCCTCGCCTTCCAATGCAAACCTCCGCACACCGTTTTACGTTACAAACCATTGCGACCACAAGAGAGTTTGGAAAATGAACCCCAAAATAATGTTATTTCATTCTTCTGATATCTTATTACGTTATTCAGTCACGTTGATAATGTGTTTTACTAACCAAAACGGCCGCAGGCATTCTCCTCTTTATTTTGATGATATGTAAAATCTCAAAATATAGTTATTATCTAATTCGTCTGCTATCTGGTTACACTATTTGCTCACATTTATAATTAGTGATTAATTGTGACCACTAGTTGTAAAAGTCCTTATAAGCAAGTTCAGAGAATATTCTGGATTTTGCAAAAAGTCTCAACATGTTCATTTTGATAGACATTTTTACATTAACGTTACGAATTAACGTTTTCGAACTAGCCCCATATTTTTGATTAATTTATAAGGTTGAAAGAAAAAACGACGACAAGCTTCATTGTTGTAGACGTGGACATTATTTTGTTGGTTTTGGTAAGAACTGGGATTTTGTAATACTTGTACCGTACTCTTGGGGAAAAGGATGTATAGCCCCGTCTACGTTGAGCCCACGCACATTATTTCAACACAAGTAACTTTATCATGGACGTGCTTTCCCAAATAATAATTTACATTGGAGACAAACGCGGGGGTGTATTTTTGTTGCAAATTGTAATTTTGTTCTTTTTTATTCTCCCTGTTACTATAAACTGGAGTCAGTCCAAGTTGTACTTGATCGTACGTATAATTATTATAGACGACATAATTATTGGATAGAGCTCAACTGCGCGAGTGCGCTCGCTCGGCGTCAAGCTTATGGCTGATTCCGTCCGTCCGTCGCTCGTTTTGTTTGGCTCTGCGTGGATTAGTCCAATTATCGGTGGGGAAGTTTTTCATCTCATATTCGATGAGGGAGAGCACATCGCTCGTTAATTGACACGCAATCATCACATCAACTGATGGTTTACAAAATAGTAGACTTCCGAAAGTAAATTTTGTAGCGTTCTACAGTTTTGGTGGAAGTTGTGTTGGATTATTAAGCACATTTTATTTGCAAGCGGGGAAGGAACCCCTAGCCTTTTGACTTACTGGATGTGATGAGAGCATAACTACTATCATTGCTAGTCACTTATTTCCTCATGAATATTCCCGATTACAAAAATAATCAATATTTTATGGACCACTGTCGTCTGCTTTCAATGCCCACAGGAGGCGGCCATTTCTTCAACTTCTCGCGCGGTGAAATGACGTGTCAGGCGGAGAACACAATAGCATTATCGTAACCCGCTATTGTGTTCTCCGCCTGACACGTCATTTCACTGCGAGAAGTTGAAGAAATGGCCGCCTCCTGTGGGCATTGAAAGCAGACGACAGTGGTCCATCAAATATTGATTATTTTCAATATTGGGAATATTCATGAGGAAATAAGTGACTAGAAATTACTGGAGTTATGCTCTCATCACATCCAGTAAGTCAAAAGGCTAGGAGTTCCTTCCCCTTTAATTGAATATTATTAGTTCCATTAATTAATACCGATCAGCATATGCTCTGATGGTCTGCGTATAAATAGACTTCAAAAGCAAAACAATTGATTGAAAATTCACTTTCAAAGCTAAAATGGCGTCTTCGTTAATAAAGCATGATCACTCGATACCGACGATTTAAGAATTGAAACATTCGATTAGAAAACAAATCTATATAGTTTGGTGTTTTCTTTTCAGAAACAGATTCACTTAATTATTAGAAATTAACATTCAAGCTTGCATTAATATCTCTTAAAAATACGAGTCGCCAAATTAAGGTAAAATAGTAAGCAAAACAAATATACACGACTTTATTATATTATTAAGGATTATAAACGAACGATAATAATGTTGCGAACATTTCTAAAACAATTAATTTTGATATAATTGAATAGCACGCAGGTATAGTTATACATTTTAAATTATCAACTCTTACCCTCACGTAGGAGGTTCTACCTATCTATCTGATCCTGTGTTGTAAAATAGGTGATTGTGATATCTATTTGAGTTCACAAATCTTTTTAAAATGTGTTTCTTTCTGTAAATAAAATCTGAACACATACAGAATTCAAATTCTGCGGTTACCGATCGAGGCCCTCGCCAGTTGATCTTGACCCGGGGAGCCGCGGCGGGGAACCTGATGC
Organism: Echinarachnius parma; assembly: GCA_037951105.1. NCBI lineage: Eukaryota > Metazoa > Echinodermata > Echinoidea > Clypeasteroida > Echinarachniidae > Echinarachnius > Echinarachnius parma. Next base: position 164,713 of record JBAMJV010000735.1, on the reverse strand, counting down.
TGAGCGTTACGCTAGGATTGTGGCCGACAGGATGCGATCGCGGCGAACACGTCGACATGCAAGAACCTATATAATAGAAAGGGGGAGAGAGGCGTTATAGAAGATAATGTTTTCAAAATTGCCCTTGACCGACCGACCCACTCCCTCTCCCTGTCCACCGCAAAAAAGGCTAAATTCAGAGAGCTGATAAACGATAGACCTTTTTCACGCCTCGCCTCTTCGTTAACCCGGGGGGGGGGGGGGGGGGGGGGGGTGTTTCACAAAGATACGCAGTTGAACTTCACTCTAAGTTGTACTTAACAATTATAGAAAGCCATGTGTAGACTTGGAATACAATATTCAAAATAAAAAATGCATTTCAAGAACATGAAATCCCCTTGATAATAGAAAATATCAATGATTTGAATCAACATTTTATGCATTTTACAATACATTTAAAAAAATTGTTTCAAAGAAACTCGAGGGCTTTCCATAATTTCTAAGTCCAACTTCGAGTTAAGTTCAACTTAGTATCTTTGTGAAACACCCCGTTGCAGAAAGAGTTGCAAGCGATTGTTAAGTTGCAATGAAGTTGCAAGTCAGAACATGCAAATGAATGCGCAAATCCGATTGGTTCAAATGTGCATGCATATTTTTTGACTTGCAATTAATTGCGACTTTACAATCGATCGTAACCTTTTCTGCAACGCTCTTTCTGCCACGGGGCCCAGAACTGGTCCCGAAAATACTTAGGTTGGGGTTTATGCAGAATACATACTATGAGCTATAGTCTTGAGCAAGTTAAAGGAACTTAGTAACATTGTCCAAATCCTCAAAATCCAATTGGAATACTAGCGGTTCCCTCATCCCTTGTATTCGTATGAACAATAAAAGCATGGGACAGGTTTCGGTTTTTCAAATTTCCCTTTCGTTAAAAAGATATTTACGATTGTAGTGTTTAGATGTTAAATTATCCACTGGATCGTCAAAACCGTGTACAAAGTGAGTGCAATGAGTTAGTGAATATCACTTTGCATTTTTGCTCATTACTCGGCCATTTAACGTCCATTTAACTTGGAATGTTCCCACAACACCCAGTGGACATATCAGATAACAACAATATACTGTACATTGTATCAACCACTCATTACATTTTGCACATGTCAACAAAGTTAATATACGTAGATCCCTTTAAAAAAATGTAAAATGACTAGGCAAGAGAGAGTTACATAGGGAATTACCCAGAAACCTTTCCACTGCATAGTACCTAAATACCAAAAGGCCTATCTAGGCGAAGGGAATGGTGCAATCGGAGCTCGGGAGGGATGGGGAAGGAGGGTTTGCCGCTCCCGTCTGTACATTTGGGCAAACGCCAATTTATTTGTTGGAATAATCATCTAATTTGGGGGTACCAACATAAGAGATAGGAGAATATTCCTGATTGTCACTGAATGATCTATTGAAATGGGCTCTCCTTATTTCTCAGCAGTGATGGAAAACATATTCAAATATTTTTGCTTTATACCATGAAATGCTTGGTGAGCCTGCAAGGCAGCTCGCCTAAAGCCAGGGTAATAATATACTGAACAGTATGATGCGCCTCGGAATAGAATTTCTAGATTGATGGCGCAATATAAATGCTGGTCTATTATTATTATTATTACTATAAATTATAGATAAAACCTTACTTCTTTAAACACGCAGTCATATTTTATTTCCCGTGAGAAATTTATAGCTGAACATATATTTAAATAGTATCACATAATCACATATCCTTCGAGAAAACCCCCCCCCCCCCCGCAGTTCATATAACAGTTCGATAACTCAATTAGTGACCACCAAATGACACAATTTCCAGTGTATCATGTTCCGCGGAGAGTTGATTCTTGGCCAATTTTGTTCGTTCTTCTCGAGAAAAAAAAAGGTTCTCGACACTTTTTGCTCGAAATTGCAATATAATAGTCCCATCGAAACAATCTGTACCACGTCTTTCATCTTACCTCTTCCCCCTAAACATATATTTACATGAATCGATAGAGTTTGAATTTACACATGAATTAATCAAATTTACTATTAATTAACTTTTGTAAAAAGAAGTACATTAAATCAAATTCATAATGTAGACGGATAATCGAAAGGAGGCTGAACCTCCCCATCACGTGGTTCGAGAGTTTGTCGCGGGTGACGAAAAGTACATCGCGTCGTAACGCTTCACCTCATGGAGATGACCTCAGGTCCGTTAAATAAATTTCATGATCCGAAAATACACAATTTGGATAAGAATTATACAAAAGTATACATAGGGGCAGGTACGCCGTTTTAGTTCGGATCCGCGGGGAGGTTGGTCGGATAAGTGTCGGATCGACCTGCAGGAACAGATGGACTGTAGGGAGGTAGGTCGGATATCTGTCGGATCGACCTGCAGGAACAGATGAACTGCGGGAAGGTTAGTCGGATAACTGTCGGATCGACCTGCAGAAACAGATGAACCGCGGGGAGGTAGGTCGGATAACTGTCGGATCGACCTGCAGGAACAGATGAACTGCGGGGAGGTGGGTCGGATACTTGTCGGATCGACCTGCAGGAACAGATGGACTGTAGGGAGTGTGTCGAGCATTACGAAAAAAGAGGCTTCGACAACGCGCTAACATGGGAGGGGGCAATGGTGACGAAAGGCGGGGAGGAACTGTAATGAGAAACAAACAATATACCCTAGAATAACAGCTGAGGTGTTTGAGGTGTACACGATTTTACCCAAGATTATTTTCACTAAACTAGTTTAATTTCGAATGAACAAAGAGCGTATAGAGAGTTCATCATCGCAAAGACTCGACATGCGTGTACCTACCAGTCCCGTCCCACCTCGTCCCATCTCGTCACCCGTTGGTTGTACCGGGAATGGGAGGCGTACGTGAGGGGGTAAAAAGCCTGGGATGATGCAACAATGCTGCGAGGTACCAAACCGATGTCATTGTTTGGGATGTACACACCTTTAACCCACATTTTCTGACCCCTTTGACAAAGACATTTGAGCTTGAACAAAAGGATTATAGACACTATATCGTCACCCCAAATTCGGTCGACTTTCGCCCAGCCGCCTCCTCTCGTCACCCGTCGGTATCGGCGGCAGGCTGGCGGCTCTCATGCGAGCCATCCACGTGAGAAAATGGAGCAGGCTGATACAAAATGACTTTATCTGTGTCAGTCATCAATTCCTCTCATCTTCATCAAACAATCGTCTGTTTTTCTAACACAAACAAAGACACATGTATGATACTTGTTCTTGTGTTGTTACACTGGTTACACAGATGCTCCTCACACATACACGCGCTGCATAGATGTACTCCAGAGTCAACAGTTTATTGAACTTTTATTTTCGTCCATGAACGTGATAAAATGCGACAAAGTTATCCAGCAATGCTATCGGTCAGTTATATCACGAATCCTCAATTTACATCTATTTGCATTTCTTTGTTTCTTTATTTATCCCTTTTTAACCTATACAAACGTGGATTTATGAAATATTTTATCGAGCAGATGCTGCTCTCACATATACGCATATAGCAAAGTTCATTCACATCTCCCCACATGAGGAGATAAACAATAGTAATCGTTATATCAATTAGATTTATTCGAGTTATCATTTGTCATTCTTCACCATAGTCTTTTATAAAGTTCTCGCGTCTGAGCTGAATTAATGGCATGAAACAGCTGGTAAACGCAACTATCACACGAGCAGCGCCAGCCATACGGCCCTTTCGCTTCTGCGCTACCATCCGTCGCCCTCCGGACAGCGATATTTTTATTAGCGGCACAGATTATTGGGGTCTTATTATCCTAACCCCAACCCTAGCCCAAACCCTAACCCATAACCCTAACCCGTAACCTAAACCCCTAACCCCAACCCTACCCCTATCAGTAATCCTTCCCATCCTATCACCAAAGTAAACCAGACCCGTTGTAACAATTTTCTCCCCCAAACCCAATGCGTGTCAAGTCCCATTCTGATCCGCAAAAAAAAAATGACCCCGGACCCAGAAACGATCCTGCTCATTAGTCAAATCTAGAAGTTGTTTTTTGTTTTGTTTTAGATGTGAATATTAATGAGCAGAGCGGATGCGAAAAGGCCGCATGACTGCAGCATCCTCCTATATACGCGACTTTTCTTTGTCTTTCACAAGTTGTTTCTGACAATCAAACACAAGTCCTTGTTAAAAGGCCACCCCCTCATCTCTGTGCATGTACATCTCTAGTCTAGCTCTCTCTGTCACAAAAATGGGAGTATAACCTTGATAACGGTTCTTTAAATCAGGGCTTATTTCACATGATTATGATAATAATTTTAAACATTGAGGAAACTGCCCATAAATAAATAAATAAATAAATTAAATGAAACGAGCAAAGAAAAATAGGCTTTGCCCGGGAGTCGAACCTGAGACCTCCGGATTGCTAGACCGCAGCTCTGACCTGTGCTCTAATCATGCTGCTATCACATCGAGTAAATCACATTTTATGTTTACTTTATCAAATATATCCCAAAGGATTTTGTTTCAAATATTCAGAAGAGGATCGATGGGATATTGCTGGCATGTGGCTCGCGTAAAACCGACTACACCCCTCTTTGTGCGTCCTGGACATTGGAATTGTTGATCAGCATTCGATATTCCCACAATATTAATACCGATAAATGACCTAAAAACGAATTATTCTACCACGCCCTAATCAAATAAAATTCGTATACCGTTCCGATATGAACATCAACCGTCTTTGTTTTATATCCCCGATGTTCGGAGCTATAATAATCACAACGAAACTTTGTTCCGTAATGTACAGGTCCATTCATTGATCGAGTTAACATTTATTTTGAAATTCGTGTAATCGAATTTTAATTTGCTGCTGTAAAATAAGTTAGATAGTTTGTGAAATTATGCATACATATATATATATGTATTTTTGTATATTATATTTTTTACCATTTTGTACATGAAATAAAAACAAGTCTACTGTTTTTTAACATTAATGCTATTCCTTACTCCAACTCTAACCTCTAATCTTATACCTGAACATACCCATAACCCTAAATAACCACTAACACAATAACGTTGTAATAAACTAACCCTCGAAACAGTTTCGTGACAGTGTGTAGATATTATTGGAAGTTGTTTACAAAAAAATAACAGCAAAATTTCAACAAACAAATATCGGTCACACAAACAAACAAACATTGCCAATGAAGTTCGTAACCTATAAATCTATTTTTAGATCGGACGACCCATAATTTGGCGCCCGGTTATCAATGGGGTTGTAGTAATGACGTCATCAAATCTCAAACACCACAACGGTCATAATTAATAGACAGCCATTATAGTTAAAATTCGCACAATAAGTGTCCAAGGTTTTTTCAAAAGTCATAATAATTATATAATTGTGTGCCTTTATTCACACGGTTCATAAAAGTCACCCACTTATAATCCGGACAATACAACGGGATTTATGGGTGATTGATACACAAAGTGTGCTAGTGTTGCGGATCATCAAGCAAGTTGCAGAGTTATTTGTGTAAATTAACGTCAAATTATTTAATTCTAATTATCAGTTTTTGCTGACGATTTATTTGTTTGTCATGTTTGTGTATTTGGTGACCCAGGTCTCATTTTATAGTAACTGTTATTTACCATTGTAAGATTGACATAGTGGAACAATTTGAAATATTGATTTATGATTATCATTTCATGACGTGTTATTTGTTGGTCATGTTTGTGTAATCGGTGACTCGGGACCCATTCCATAGTAACTGTTGTTTACGTGTTGTTCAAATTAATATAGCGGTATATTATGGATTTTGTTGACGCTTATTTGACTTATGCAAAGACGACCTAATAAACTATTTTGTTGCGATGTGTTAGGTAACCTAGACCTATATTATCGTTGTATTCTTGTAAGTATAGGTCATGTACAATGTAAATACCAAGGGGTCAATACCAATCAGGGATGACCGCACATAAAGACATTAACACTTGTTGACATTTTGACCGTACTTGTACTTATTTATAAGAAGTTTCAAACAAATGTTTTTTTAGTTTTTTTAAAGTATATTATGGACATTTAAAAAAATACTTTTCATGGTAAAATATAACTGCTTGGATTTTAGTTAGACTTTTATTGAGATCGTCGATGTGTACATATTATTTGTAGTTACTCAATAAATTCAAATAAATATCCAAACATGTAGGCTACATATTCATAGAATTGTTTCTACGGTGGTTGGAGTCTACGAAACGCACTTTCGAGTGTTATTATTGTCTATTGTGTTATAGGGTCTAAGAAATACGTTTTTTTACATTTTTTATTAAATGCCTTCTTAAAATATTTCAATGATAATGATAATGATACTACCAGATAATACTTTTTATTTAACGGTTTTAGACTCGATTTAGAATTAAGGAACAATTCGCACTCATAAAAAGTATTTCATATTGATTATGCAGTTTGTAATAAAAATAAAAAAACCTTTGGAGGGGAGGGGAATGAGGGGAATCATCGCTGCTGGGGTGATAACTCATTATTGTTAAAACAAATATTTGACACTTCTGTAATGATTTACTTAGATACTTTCTATCCCATGGCGCCAACAAAGAATGGGATGGACAACGGGAATAATTGATCCCCAAATAATTATGAAGCTCATTCGTTGTCTTTTATGACAAATTAGTAACTTAATAATATTTTGTTAGCTTCTACATGTACTAGAATGGTTGACATCTCACTTCGTATATCCCCAAAAGTGATTTATAGCTAAATGAGTATCATTTTCTGAAATATAAATGAATGGTCAAGGTTTTCAAAAAAACCCAGACTCAATGTTTTTTTGTTCTGTCTCGACAATTTAAATGTGACTTTCACGGGTTGAATACGTCGTGGTTGTCAGCGGTAATTGTTAAACAAAGTCGCGGAAACACACCGATCCATCATCAGTGACCGAAATCACAAAAATGCGACAATTGGATGAATAAAAGAAGTATCAATATTTTAATTATATTGTAAAAAATAAAAGGGATCGAAATTGTAAAAAAAAAAAAAAAAATCCACAATGTCCACGCGCCAACCGTAATTATACAGTCGAAGAGCTTAGTTCCAAAAGGCGCTAAATCCACTTTCCAAATTGAGTTAACAATATCATTACCGTTACATTGATAAGCTACGTAGCTATCTATAAATCCAAATTGTAGGACAAATTAATACACAATCAAAGTCAAAATATGATGGAACGTTCCATTTTCATATTCCCATAATATAGGCATGTGTACAAAGTTGGGCAAAGAAACAAATTTTCTCCAAAGTTGAACAAGTGGATTTAGCGCCTTTTGCAATTAAGCTCTTCATTTATACCCACCCAAAAAGGTCATCATAATTAGTGAATCACTGGAATGTGGTTGAAATAGAGAGGTTTTGTGTTTGGAAGCTAAAAAAAAAACCTGCCGATAATTGCGAAGTGAAATCTTTCGCGCGCAATTAAAGGGATCTAGTAACTTGTTGACATGTGCAAAAAGTGATGAATGGTTGATGCAATGTATATTGTTGTTATCTCATATGTCCACAGGGTATTGTGTGAAAATTTCAAGTCAAATGGACATTGTATGGCCAAGTAATGAGCGAAAATGCAAAGTGATATTCAGTAACTCACTGCACTCACTTTGTACACGGAAGAAAAACTCGCCCGGAGTTTTTCTTATCTGAATACTTCAATCATACATATCTTTGTAACGAAAGGGAAATTTGAAAAACCGAAACCTGTCCCATGATTTTATTGTTAATACGAATACAACAAGGTATAAGGGAACCGCTAGAATTAAAATTTTATTTTTAGGATTTGAACAATGTTACTAAGTTCCTTTAATTGCTTTACAAATAGTTTATTGGACCCCCTTTTTAAAAGTTTGAAGCTGTCAGTCAGGACGATCCATCGTATTTGTGAAGAATACTAAAACACTGCTGGTAATTGCGAAGTGAAATCTTTCGCGCACGCTTTAAATACAAACTAGATTAATTGGACTCCTTAAAAAAAAAAAAAGAAGAAGCGTATATAAAGCCGTAATTTAGGATTATCCATCTTATGAGTGGAGAATAATAATTCAACTGATGACACTGGGAAACATTAATTGTGAATCCCAAATGATATAGATTATTTATTTTACGATGAGCTGATTTTGGGCAGTATTTGTATTTCCCGTTTTCAATTGCTTTGATTGATGGTTAGATACGACCGTTTTGGGCTAATGATAAAGTCAATATCGCTACAAATACTACAAATATGTTTGTCTCTTGTTTGGAATATGAATGGGATGTATTTATGTCGCTGGTTTGTTTTGTCTTTTCGTTCAAATGAGACGGTTAAAGCGTCAATTGCAGGTCACATCTATACGGTTCATTGTGATTTGACCAATCAACCATAATTATTCAGCCAATGGAAAAACACAACCAAAAAGGCTGTATTATCTGCCGCGGTCCGCAACAGATTGTTTGGGGCGGTCTTAAAATGTCACATTCGAATGTATTTCGAATGATAAATTGGCATAAAACGACCAAGTCATATGGACGGGCACCAAAACGAAAAAAAAGAGACGATGCCCTTTTATGCTCTGAACTAGAAAACAAGGATCCTTGAAGTTAAGATGGGCGGACGTTCAATTTCAACTAAAAAGTTATGTAACTTTGTCAAGTTCTTAAACTTTTTTCGCTGTCCCAGGAAAGATCAATGTTACTGCCATCACAGCGCGGTATTACGTAACATTGTTGGCCCAATGGATGGTCGTTCGAATGTCTGTGTTTTTAGAAATACTCGTGGAAACGAAGAATTACTCTAATTAAAAATAGAACGTTCAATTTCAACTAAAAAGTTATGTAACTTCGTCAAGTTTTTAAAACTCATTTCGATGTCAAAGGAAAGATCAATGTTACTGCCACTATGTACAGCGGGGTATTACGTAACATTGTTCGCCCAAATCGGTGGTCGTCCGAATGTCTGTGTTTTTAGAAATACTCGTGGAAACGAAGAATTACTCTAATTAAAAATAGAACGTTCAATTTCAACTCAAAAGTGATGTAACTTCGTCAAGTTTTTAAACTTGTTTCGCTGTCCCATGCAGGAAAGATCAATGTTACTGCCATCACAGCGCGGTATTACGTAACATCATTGTTCGCCCAATCGGTGGTCGTCCGAATGTCTGCATGTTTTTAGAAATACTCGTGGAAACGAAGAATTACTCTAATTAAAAATAGAACCCTAAATAGTTCAGCAGTCAACATGATAAGCAGTGTATACGTTCTTTTTATATACTTTATCTGCGAGAATGGTATTATGCAATGAGTAAGATGGAAGTGTTGATTGTAACAAAAGGTGATGACAGAGTGAAGAAATCTGGATACAGTTTGAGCAAATCGAAAAAGAAAATGAACGAACATAGATGTTCACATTGAAGGTTTTGTATAGCCTCTGAGTTTTTTAGTATATGTGTATCATTAGCAAAGCAATACTTCACAATCATATTCAGAGAATGATGAAGAACACATAATGGTAACAATGTAATGGTTAAAAGATTCCCCAATTCGAATGGTCTCCTTTTTCGTATCCAAAACACACTTTTTGTTCGTATTATCCAAACTACTCTAAAGAAGAAAATATACATTACCAGAAAAACAATAACAAGAGTAAACAAGAAATTATTTTAATAGATGCAAACATAGGAAAAAAATACAACCAAGGTGATAGACAAGGAAAAGCATGAAAAATAATACGGATTGATTACATAAAAGAGGGCAAGACATGTCATGCACCTTGTTGACGTGATCGAGGGAGGCAAATTTACCCCCCGTTGCAGGATATAGCAGCTAATAGGATGGGTACCAATCAACCTTAACCAGGGTAGACAGGGTGTCTGGCCTGGAAATGTCCAGTTTCAAGACCAATTACTGCGTTCTTATATACGGGGTACAAATAAAAAGGTATACATGATTATCTTATAATCGATTATTAAACTTGCTCGTTGAATGACATTCTATAGTCTCTAAGAATAACGCAACAACAAACTACTACAACACAAACAATGCCAATTAACACGTATAACCAATTAAGGTAGTTCATTAATCAGTCAACAATCATGTTTACACGTCAAACAATAATGCACTGTCTACACACCGGGAAACGACCGATATATCGTGCGTGTCGTCTGCGTTGTTTGGGTCTCTAACACTCTCGATACTTTAGCCATGCAAAGGATATTGAGTGTGTACACAAAATAATAGTTAAAAGGTTAGTTTTAGATTACGGGTTAAAGACGGGTTAATGGTTCAAGTAAAGATATTCACTGCGTTGAATGCTATGTTTTAAACCCATTCGACTCCAAACTAACATATATGGAGTAGGCCTATGTTAACTAATAGTGAGCCCTGGTTCTGATAGCATGGAGAGGGTTAGTTTTAGTGTATAGGTTACAGAGTTCAATTGTTCAAGAAATTAGCTTCACTGCATTGTTACTTTAAAACGGATATTATTATTAAGTATACACAAGATAGTGTACACCTGGATCTGCGAAGGTTAGTCTTTAGAGTGATGTATTTAAAGGGGAAGGGTCCAATATTGTTTTTAAAAAAGAGCTTCTCTGCGTTGTTACTATGACCCTTAACCATGTTAACCCGCTCGACTCCAAGACTCCTAACACGGATATTGATTAAGTACACAAATAGCATATACCCCTGGATCTGAGGCCTGAGGGGGTTAGATTTTAGAGCGATGTGTTTAAAGGGGGGATGGGTTAATTGGACAGGAAAAGAGCTTCACTGCGTTCTCACTTTTTTATTTAACCCACTCGACCCTAAGTCTTTAAAACGGATATTGATTAAGTACACAAATAGCATACCCCTGGATCTGAGAGAGTTGAGTTTAGAGCGATATGTTTAAAGGGGGGGGGGGGGGGGGGGGAAGGGTTTAATTGCAGAGGAAACGAGTTTCACACTTCTGAAGTAATCAATTTACCTTACTGATGAAGTTGACGATTGATGGCGAGCTAGACGAGTCTATGACAGTCGCCACGATGGCGTATTTTGTTTGGTTAGTTTGGTATAGGACCCAGACTAATGAAAAGAAGAATAATGAAGTAAGCAAGAAGAAAACGACGAAGAAAAATAAACACAAATTAAATGCCTACAAAATTAAAATTCGATTATTTGCAACATGCTCTTTCGTAACCCTGCTGTAAAAACGCAATTGGAAATGTCTGACGTATATAAGACCGCCATGATGATATAAAATATGGCATAATATCAATGTTTATTTCTAAACACATTTTTCTTATTGGAGGTGTTGCCTTTTTTGCATTTTTCCATTTTTTGTAAGAGATTAGACATAAATAGATATAATTCGTTGTAAAATGAGACATGATACCAGTTAAGTGCAGACGTTGCAGACGATTATGTATTGAATATGAACGCAATTTAAATATTTATTTGTATGATTACGCTCTTTATCATTACGCCATCTTTCAAATCATAATCATCATACTTATTTTCGCCTGCATGTGTATTTAAATAAAATCGATGATTAATCTTGTTTCGTACCTGACACCGTGTCTGAAAGATCCATGTTTATACATCAATAATATGACGAAAGATTAATTAGCGCACAAATTTCGTTTTTAATTACCGTGACGCCATGCATGGTGTAATTTATAACTAAATTATTCCCTGTTGTCGTGGTTGTTTACTACACACACCGTAACCTGATACCTTACGAAATCTATGTACGTACAAACATTGTGTTTACTACTTTGCTACGGACGGACACAAACGATAATAAAAAGGGGAAAGATGCTTGTTCGTACACGGGATAGGGGAACGCGCAAGAAATGGGGAACCACCGGCGTGTGTGAACGGGAGGTCATTCACCCGCCCCGCTCGTCCGGGCCCACAGGCAGAGGATAACCAAGGAGGTACTAGTACCTCCTTGGGATAACCTGGAGTACCCATTTTTTTTGTCTACTGCCGTATTCGGATTTCCAATAGAAATATGGAACAGGTTAACATTTTTCGAATTTCCCTTTCGTTAAAAATGGTTTTTACGATTGAAGGGTTCGGATTTCTAATTATCCACTAGAAAGATATAACTGTGTACGAATTCAGTGCAATGAGTTAACAAAAACACATTGCATTTTCGCTCATTACCCGGCCATATAACATCCATTTAATTTTCACACATTACTCAGTGGACATATCAGATCCCAACATTACACATCTTATCAGCAATTCATCACTTTTGGCACATGTCAACAAAGTGACAACAAAGACGAGTCGTACCTCCACATCAAGTCAAACTGACTTGAAGAGTTTTTGTTTTGGGGTTGAGGTCTGCAACACTTTGCATTCAAGACACTACAATATCCCAGGCGTTGCAATCGATTGTAAACAGTTGTAATTAATTGCAAGTCAGAAAATATGCTCATAAGAACCAATCAGATTTGCACATTTAGTCACATGGTCTGACTTGCAATTAATTGAAACTTTACAATCGAATGCAACTTTGTAACGGGGCCACGGACTACCATTAACGGTTTTCGCGTATATTTTTTTTTTACAATGTAGGTCACTAACCTTCTATAGACAAGCTGACGATCGCAATATTAGCATAGTTTGACAGACAAACTAAACACCTTTCATCAACTAATATGCGACAACGCCAATTACCTGTGTCTAAACCCGTGGCGACAAAAACACTTAAAACACAACCCAAATCTAACGCCGAAACACTCTGGCATATTATGGTAGTCAGTAATATCACCACTAATCAGTCTTGGGCCCCGTTGCAGAAAGAGATACAATCGATTGTAAGTCAAGATTGATCGTAAGTCAGAAAATTTACGCGTTTTAATTCGCACAAATTCGATTCCAATAATGTGAGGGGGTAGTGTGAAGGTACCATAAATACCCCTTCCTCACTTAGCTAAGCCAAAGACTGGCATGTCATTATACCAACAACCACTAATAAGTTCCAAAAGGTAATTCAAATAAGGGTTATAACATTAAAAACGATAACCGCCGTCGCAATTTAAAGGGGGGGGGGGTGGGGGGGGGGTGACACGAATTCGATTCCAAAAATGTGAGGGGGTAGTTAAAATACCATGTGCTCCTTCCTCACTTAGCTAAGCCAATGACTGGTAGGTCATTAGAACCATGCATGCAGCAACCACTAATAAGTTCCGCTCGAAAATGTTTGAGAGGTAGGTAGTTCCATTTAGGGAAAACCCACGATATGCGAGCGCCACGGATGTTCAGCGGTGTAACAAAATCGTTCTTGTTTTTCCAACTCAATTTTAACCATCAGTGATCACCCATAATTATTGACATGTCTGTAATCCGATGCTCGTTTCACAATCTTACCAATTAAAGACAATACGGCTGATATTATTTGTTTTCTATTAGTGTCGGTGTCATTTTCTGATGCCAATGGAAACCAATAAAGAAAAAAATGATGGTTTGCATGTTTGTTTAAGGATAATTCCTCGCTTTTACTATCTTCCTTGATGTGTAATTTCATTAGAAATGACGGTTTGTACGTTTGTTTTTACGATGTGTCACTCATAATTTTGTTCTCGGTGTCTAATTTCTTTTTACAATCTCGACAAAACAAACTCTCCATTACCGGTATATGGAGGATTTTGAAAAAAACTTAAGCGTTATTCATACTTCCCGACTCTTTATGTCGGAATTAGGAAGGCTAAAACAACACAGGATATATCTATAAATTGTATAATTACGACGTTTTGCATATACTTTCGGTTGCAAAATTGTGACCTTTCTTAATATAAATATACATTTATTTTATGGCTCTGTGTAATTTACACGTTCCGCAACCGGTAATTTTTATTGTTATATGACACTTTGATTGCGCAAAACAAAATAAAACGTGAGGGAAATATACAATTTTACATCGGAGAACGCATAAAAACGTGCCTGGTTTATGTCATAAAATTGTCAAAAAAAGAGGAAAATTAAACGTTATATTTAATAACTAGGAAGTAAAAAAGGAGAAGTAGAAATTATAAATGATATTTGATAACATTGTAAACACCATTATAATTATACAAAAGGAAGGTGGCAGAGAGGGCAAGGTTATCTAGTGGTCATTCATTTTATCATCTTAAAATCTTATAATAATTATCAAACCATTACCCTTTTTACACATTTTTCAAAAAAAAATAGATCAATAAAAAAGTAACAACAACAAATGATATTGGATATCATTGCAAATTACGAATATAATTAGTTGGTGTCATAGCGGACAATGTTATCGTTGTTTTACTATACAGTCTTAAAATATATCAATAATTATCAAACCATTATCTTATTACACATTAATTTGTTTAAACAGTTAAATGAAAAATGTACAACCACAAGTGATATTGGATATCATTGTAAATTCGGGGTATAAATGACATAGCGGACAAGGTTAGCCAGTGGTCACTTATTGTCATAATACAGTCTTAAAATATATCAATAATTATCAAACCATAATCTTATTACACATTACATTTTTAAAACAATTAAATTAAAAATGTTCAACCACACATTATATTGGATATCATTGCAAATTACGGGGTAAAAATTAGTTGGTGGCATATAGCGCGCAAGGTTAACCAGTGGTCGCTCGTTGTCATACTATACAGTCTTAACATATATTAATAATGATCAAACCATAATCTTATTACACGTTCAATTTTTAAAACAATTAAATTAAAAATGTACAACCACAATTATATTGGATATCATTGCAAATTACGTGTAAAAAAGAGTTTGTGACACAGTGGGTAATGTTAGCTAAATTAGCTAAATCAGTTATTGTCATAATACAGTCTTAAAATCTGTTAATACTTATTAAACCATTATCTTATCACACATTACTTGTTTTAAACCTGCAAAAACTATCAAAATGTAGCTAGTCTCTAAACACTTTCCAGTGAGTTATAAGTATACGCTATCAATCAGCTCATAATATTTTCTCAACTGTTCATTCACTACAGATATTGGAGAAATTTTTTTTTCGTAATCTTTGTATCAAAGCCAACCAGATTGAAAATACAATGCAGCCTTATAAAACTCACACAAACAAAATGTGAATTACCATGATTACTATTTGTAGATAAACGAAAATACGACATTAGTTGCAGATGAGCTGGTCATAAAAAAAGCTTATAAAAATTTACTTTAAGCCAGGTGTATATACATCATAAGTGTTTAAGTTGTTAATGAACACAAAATAAGTCATCAGTTTTACATGACTTTGTCACCAAAAGCAGAAACCGTTATAATAATGATTCAATGTGTGAACCGCTAACTGCTAATGAGCGAAAGTAACAATTACCGAACTGTCATACAAAGACAAACATAAAACAAAACAAAACAAAACCAAACAAAACAAAGCCGTTGTGGTTATAACTGTCTTTTGAGTGACAGGTTGTGGATCTCTTTATATACATTCATGTTAATTAGCGCAAACAAAGTCATTCTTTTCAAGAAGTTCGTCATAGAAAAAATGTCTTGAAGAAAAAAAAGGGAGTGAATAATCAATTGATCTTGAAGTGAAATAAAAACCATCAAAATTCAATGGACCTTAACTTTGTTAATGAGCGCTAATGAACCGCGAAATTTTGAGTGATTACTAACCTAGCGAGTGCATGGTCATGACGATTTAATCGCGCATTTAGTCATCAATATGACATATCTTCATAACTTGTTTAGTTCACCTGCTAATTACAACTGACTCACAACAATCATAGTTGAAATTTTACGTTTTAAAATGTATTTGAAGACAATGGAGTACAGTCAGAAGTGGCGGAACTGGGATTACAGAAGTTGGGGGAGGGCATACTAGGGATAGGACTTGTGTTTTGGAGCTGGGGCGGCATAATAGCACGATAAGCAAAAATAAAATGAAAATAATTCTTATCCTGACTCGGGGTATAGGATGGTGGCAAATTCCCTTTATGCCCCCTGTAAAAAGTTAATATATATTATATCATTATTGACACGTTTACTATTATGATCATTCTCAGTATTCTCATTGTTCTAAATATCATTACAGGGGGGCAATTCCCCCCCCCCCCCCCCTCCTTTCGCTATACGGCACTATTTCAAACATCCTGTTCTCACATTTCTAATGACATTCACAAGCAGGTTATGAAAAAATGAAAACTTTTATCCTTTGAATAAATTGCTTTAAAAAAAAAGATTATCTTACTAAAGATATCCTCAAAAGCTATAGAAGTTGAAAATGATATGCGGACATACCAGAAATAGAGACATAATGTAAACAAAAAAGTCTCTAAGTGCAAATCAACTGTGCCACTCACATAGCACATGATTATCGGATAAAAATAAAATATATAATTCAACAAACTAGTTCCAAATATTTATGTAAAAAGATCGCCATCTTTCAACAATAAAATACAACTAAATAATAATACACACACACACACACACACACACACACACACACACACACACACACACACACAAAATCATTATTATAACACAATTTGATAGTTAGAGAATATATCGGTTTATATTGATAACCTTTAGTTAGGATGAAGCAAGTTCTACATTTGCTACCAAGGGAAGAACATCGATAATGTTTATCTTCTTTTTGATAAACTCAAAATCAGCACTTTGAACATGCTGAAATATGTTTTTAGGCCAATTTTTGTGTTCATTTGATTATTGGTGCGTTTATCTTGTATTGTTTAGCGGCTAATCATCTCACATAGTTAAGATTTGCCCCGCAACACATTTCAAAACAACGCATGTTTATGGGCTTAAACAAGTGGAGATGAACGCACCTGAAATCTGTCGAAATCAATCTATTTACAAAAAAAAAAAAATCAAATTTAATAAATATGATACTGATGACGATCAATTTGACAAACGTCACAGTTTGCTTCCATGTCTCCTTATAGCGATCGTGCAGAATATATTAGAAACTTTGCTGATTTTATCGACTCGCCGAGATCGACTTGATGATAACAAATTCCGCCGAATATTATAATTACTGTACGACGTTATCTATGACTTTATGATAGCTATAATAATTTGTGTTTACTTCCGGGAAGTGCTATACGTTTATAAGATGGAGCGTTATAGAGTATGAAAGAATGAATTATCATTGCCTATACAGGAACCTAGTAAGCATGGTAAGCCTTTATGTGAAGGATATTCTCAATGCCCATGAGCCGCTTGGAAGGAATGCTCCCCAGGGAGTGGAGATGTTTCCCCAAAATTGGTACGGGCAATGAAAATGCTTCATGTATCTTTTTAACCCGTTGCTTAGGGGAACCGGGTGGGCCATGTACAAAGTCTACGGGAATTTCATAATCCCTTTCAATGATTCAGTGATAATATCGATTAATTTCGTAATTTGGTACGGCCTATGATACATATTTTTATGTATCTCCTTTTAATGAGTCATTGAATATTGAGATTAATTTTGAAAATGTGGTATGGCCAATAACCTTCTTTGTTATCTCATTTGGATAATTTATTGTTTTATTTGTATGATATTGTTTTTTTTGTACTTATATACCCATATAATGGGTGACTCATGAGTTCATAAATTAAACTGAGCTAAACTCAAATAAAATAATTTGTTAATACCGTCCTTTCGATGTATTGAGAAATTATCGTAATTATGAAATAGAATAAAATACAGAAAATATTGGTGGTACAGGAGAAACAAGGAAACGCAAGTAAATAATAATCTATATACAGCTATATGCATAATGTTTGCGCAATCTTATTTGAATTCAATAAAGACGGAAACCGATATCAAAATTTATAATTATGAATGCTTGATTACAATAACTAAATATCTACGAACATATCATCCAAACAAGATGTGAGCACCTCATATACGGTACCTGACTGGAATCGGCTAATCCGAGATGTGTTCCATGCTCAGAAATAATGATTTCATATAGAAAATATACGGGCAACACTGAAACAATTTCAAAGACCGCAATATATTATATTATCTACTACGCGAACCAAAATATTCATTGCATGTATATAAGCTGTCTTTATTAAAATAAAAAAAAAACACACCATTAATACGATGTGAAAACAACTATACTGTTCAATATTATTCGTACCCAAATTCGAGGTACATTCTATAAATTAAACCTAAGTGCTCGTTTTGGGAAAATTATCGGAAATAACTTTATTAGCCAAAATAATTGATTATTATTGTAGAAATAGCATAAAAGTGGCTTGCGTGGAAAAATCCGAACCTTAGTATCGTTAAATGCAGAAATATCAGTTAGAACGTTTATGAAAGCCGCTGACATTGAGTCTAAATTCACCGTCAGTTTGGACCGTCTACGCTGGCCACATCTATACGCTCGTTCGTGCGATACACACGTGCGCCGCATTTGCCATAGGATCAGCACGCAGCGCACGAGGGTTTTCAATTCACAGCGATTTCAATTTACAGTAGATGAGTTTTATAATTTACCAAATATATCAATATATAGTAGGCGGTTTCCAGGCCAATTTCTTTATCATCCCGTATTACTAAAAACATGTTCTTTCACATGATTGGTAATAAGAGCGTCCATTTCATTTTTTGAGTGGGGGGCGTTTCCCAAAACTGGTATTGGCGTTAACTTACGACTTTTTAGCATGTTTATTGGTTATTTTGTGGGACAGAAAATCATGCAATAATACAATATGCAAACGTTGTGGGAAAATATGAAGCGTGTACTCTTGAATTAGCGTGCTATATACATGGATAAGTAATAGATTGAAATAGAAATACAAATAGAGAAGTTGCTCACAATAGCTCAAGCCAGGCAATCTAAATGCGTCCTTCATCCTCAATAAAACGGTGTTATTGAATATTGACTATGAATTACGTGCTTGAGCTATCCCTTTGAGGCTGATAGAATCCCCCAATAGACATGATAGATGTGTACCGAAAGTTTCCAAACTGGTACTGATTCAGTGTCAAAACTTTTCTGCGGTGTTTATTTTTCTTCTTAATTTTCTTCGACTTTTCCCAAGCGTTTGTTATCGCAAGGGACCTATATTTAGTGAATACTTAAAAAAACAAAACCTTGAAGTAAAATTTTTGATGTGAGATTTGATGTGATATTGACTGAATAACGTTTGGACTTGTTGAAGTTGAGCGAATAATGGCAAATCGTTTGATAATGACGAATGCATTTATCAATGTTTATCTTCATTTGAATTAATTTAATTTCTTTTCGTTCCAGTTTATTTTGCGTAAAAAGAAAGCTCTACCATATACGGCAAGAAGTGTTAGTAATACTGAAAAAGAAATGCGTAACACGTCAAATATGCAAGTAATTTGATGAAGGTAAAAGACGTCCCGAAAATATTTAAACCTTGATAAGATTCTAAGTCTAAGTTTCTTAACAACTCGGCTCACTTTCTTCAGTCAAGATAGCAGACACCACGTTGGTAACAATTTGAATGTCATTATTATTAAACAAATATTGGACCAGGATAAAGAAACGCGTCATAAACCAAACTAAGTTATCTACTATATTTGATTTGTACATGCAAGTGTCCCAACTGTATGCTAAACACTTAAAATGAGTTGGTTTTCAATAACTTGTCAAGTTCTGTCCACTGACGATTATTTTCGTAAAAAAAAAAAAAAATCAGACACATTAAAGACGTCCATCAATAACGTACTCACAATAATTAATTTGTGTTTGGTCGCTCATATTCAACTAACCAGAATAAGGAAGATGAGCATAAAATAGATAAGAAATTAATCATTTCTTGAAAGCAGATGCGACCGAGAGATAGGGACAAGATTAATTCCCCGTGACATCAAGTCCATTTTAATTTCTCAGAAAAATTTGTGTACTTTTTACTTTTTAAATTCACGACAACCTGTTTTTCTCTTTTCCTCCTTTTTAGTGCCATTCCGACATGCTACGTGAACTTCCCACATCAACTTCTCTTCCTGAATGTGTTACCGCATTTCAAATGACCTGAAGAAAAAAAAAATGGCGAATTTAAGGAATGTGTGAGGAGGTTAAGGGGGGCAGTTGGTCCCCAACAACGACAGCAGCAACAGTAGCAACAACCACAACACCAACCACAACAACACCTGCAGCAACAACAACAACAACAACAACAACATCAGCAGCATCAACTACAACAACACTTGCAACAACAGCAACAACTACAACAATAGCAAAAGCAACAACAAACTCTTCTTCAACAACAGCAACCACACCAACGACCACCACCACAACAACCGCCACAACAACAACCACAACAACAAAAACAACAACAACAGCAACAACTACAACAAGAGCAAAAGCAACAACAAACACTTCTTCAACAACAGCAACCACATCAACGACCACCACCACAACAACCACAACAACAACAACCACCACAACAACAACAATAATAATAATAATAATAACAATAAACCATTTTTTATATAGCGCATAATCACAAAAAATAAATTTAAGTCTCTAAGCGCTGTAAAGGATTGAAAATATAAAAATAGAATAACAGACAGGGAGCGAAGAAAAGACAAGGTGAAATGAAAAATGACAAAACTTTGACATACAGTGTAAAACCTAATCAATTTTTCAAATTAAACAAATACGTTTTCAAAAGACTCTTAAAATCATTTACTTTGTCAACATGCTTGAGATGGCTCGGTAATTTATTCCATAACTCTGCGGCTGCGGCTGCCACAACCACAGCAACAACCCCCACAGCAGCAATAATACACAAAACTTACGGGTACTAACTATCCCATCTTTGCCCTCCCCCCCCCCCCCCCCCCCCGTATATGCTTGGTCCCTCGCCATGCCACTGTCTGAAAAAAAAAAAAT
This sequence comes from Echinarachnius parma, assembly GCA_037951105.1. Lineage (NCBI taxonomy): Eukaryota > Metazoa > Echinodermata > Echinoidea > Clypeasteroida > Echinarachniidae > Echinarachnius > Echinarachnius parma. The sequence continues at coordinate 143,810 of JBAMJV010000735.1, read as the reverse complement.
GTTGATACAAATATGGAGCGACAAATAATTTCACAGGTGCAGGTGCAGCGGAATGTTATTCGTGCTCTTCGGATACTATTTCGAAAGTGGAAGTCACCTATCATTACTAATAGGTATCGATTGGCGCACTTCCAGAGTTAGGAGGATTTTATTTTTACAGGTTTCTCTTCCCCCCGTCTCATGATAAATTATTCCGACACGACATATCGGAAATAGGAAGTGATTTTTAAAATCGTATTAGCCTCAAACACGTCAATGTAGTAGGTTAATCGTGGGTTCGGGAGGGGAGGGGAGGGGAGGGGGGGGGGGGGGGTTGGGAGGGTGCCCCCACCACGGGTTATAATTTTATTTACATTGATACATCTTCAGCGTCGTAGCTGAAATGGGGGAAACGGGGAGGGGGGGGGGGGGGGGGGCGGGTGGGGAAAAGAGTGGAGCACTTGACCCAAGCCATGTATTCTATCTTGTATCCACACTGCCTTCTTGCTGGGTAACAATTACGATTTAACACATATTTAAAACCAAGTTAATTGTTAGTATATTATGTACATTATAAATGTATTGTTATAAATTAATTATATGTTATCATATTGTGACGATCATACATGAATGCATTTTGAGGTTAATTGATTGGATTGTATTAGGCTGCATGTGCCCTTCATTAGAACCGTTGGTCCTATTTTGCCCACCCCCATTCTAATCTTGGTTGGCCCCGGCATTGTATACACTGCGTCTCTCTCTCCCTCACTCAATCTGTTGATAAATAATTTCGACACGATTGACAGTCAAACATGTGTATGGTGACCACTCGAGGGAAACGAGAAAAGTGGCCACTGTAGACAGGTGACGTCTATTGTCAGGTTCCATAACCTTGCTTTTCCCTGCAAGGGGTAACTTTTTGTGGTCTCTATAGGCAGGTTGGTTGTTATAGACAGGTGGCTGCTAAGACAGATTTGACTGTTTAAGAATTAAGAATAGAGACTTACAGTGGATGAGTAGCAAATACAATTTGTCCTTCAATTCTCCAGGACCCCGTTGCAGAAAGAGATACAATCGATTGTAAGTTACAATCAATTGTAAGTCAGGTCATGTGTTCTGAGTGCGCAAATCTGGTTGGTTGAATCGTGCAAATTCGCTGACTTACAATCAATCGTTACTTACAATCGATTGTATCTCTTTCTGCAACGGGACCAAGGTGTAATTTCCTCAACTTTCCCAAGAGCCAACTTTTCTAAAAAAATCGACTAAAATAATAATTCCATCCACGTTCCTTAATCGACTAATATCAAAACTTACAGAAGGGTAGTGAAATGGTATCATCTCCAGTAATAATTTCTTCAACTTTCCCAACAGCCAACTTTTCTCCATAATCAACTGAAATAATGATTTTATCCATGTTTTTTAATCGACCAACATCGAAACTAACTGAAAGATGATGAAATTGTAACCATGGTTACAGACTTTACTTTTTATCAATTGTAATAACTATCAAGTGAATCACTCTCGATTTCAAGGTCGTCAATCTATGTATTATTTAAGAATTAATTTCGTCGTATAGTTTTGTTTTATTTTAGCAATGAACGTTTGTCCACTGAGCATTACATGCTACATGTGTATACCCTGCAAGTAGGTATTGGGTTTCCCCCCTAAATAACCGGGGAGCACTTGTGAATACATGTATCACATAAATTACTTTCAGCATGTATGAGTGAATACCCTCGCAAGTGGGTTACAGCTCGTTATTCAGAAGGTTCGGTTGTTCCGAAGGTTCGTTATTCCGAAGGTTCGTTTCTCCGAAAATGAAATCGAGTTAGATATTCCAAAAGCTCGTTAATCCGAAAATGAAATGAGGTTCGAACCCCATATCATTTTTGGATTAACGAACCCTATTGCATTTTCGGACTAACGAATCTCATTTCATTTTCGGATTAACGAACCCCATTTCATTTTCGGATTAACGAACCTTCGGAATATCGAATCCCATTTCATTTTCGGATAAACGAACCTTCGGATTAATGCAACAAATGTTCGGATTAACGAACCTTCGGAATATCGAACCCTATTTCATTTTCGGATTAACGAACCTTCAGGTATAGGACATTTGTGTGTTCGGAATAAGGAACCTTCGGAATAACGAATCTTCGGAATAACGAATCTTCGGAATAAAGAACCTTCGGAATAACGAACCGCACCCCGAAAGTGTGTCCATGGAACATTAAATGGGTTAAATGGTTTGTTGGTTATTTGTTTGTTACAGACGCGTTCAATAGAATACGATTTTTAACGTCTGGATCTGCCCTTCATCGTCACCATCCGACAGACGCAGCCTATGGACTGGGATTCGAACCCGAGCCGATTTGTGCGAAGAGCGGAGCTCTAACCACTATAGATAAGTAGGGTGTTTCACTTAACACTAACATCGATTAAAGGATCAATTTTAGGGATTATAAAAGATGCTAAAAACGATTGTAGAGTTTAGTGAAACACCCCCCCCCCCCCAGGACACCACTTCACGAAGTCACTCAACTCTTGGAGGTGATAGTGGTGCACTCATTGCGAAATTACGCATACGGTGTATTAAGGGGTAGAGGCAGAGGGGGGCACATTACTGAAGAACTAATGCACCTTTCCCTGAAGGACCGTTATGCCGATAATGCGCCTACGGACTCTATAAATTGTAGCCTATGGGTGCAGGGATTTCCCCCTTAACAGGTGCACGGAATATAGAAAAGGAATACCCCCTTCTCCGAAGAGCCGAGATGACGATACTGACTCACTGAATAAGCATGATAATAAATTGCGCCCACGGAGTATGAATCTTTAATCAGGGTTACCCCTTTATATGGGGGTACGCGGATTACCCCCCTGGCAACGTCTTGATGACGTTAATGGGGCGCTTATAAATCGCGAAGCTTCATCCACGGGTTACTGGGGGTTACCCCTTCAGGGGGGACGGGCAAGACGGGGACATTCCCTTCACCAAACCGTCTCTATTTCAGCATAATGATTATTATGATGAGGCTTGCGTTTTTTAAATTTTTTTAAATGACAGTGGATCATTGAGTTTTTACCCTGCACCTACACTAGGGGGTGTTTCACCGAGATTGTTAAGTTGAACTGCAAAGTTATCTAGTAACGTTGTTGACATGTGCGAAAAGTGATAAATGGTTGATAACATGCAAAGTGATATTCGCCTATTCATTGCACTGACTTTGTTTACAGTTACAAATTTCCAGTGGATAATTAAAAATCCGAACAATTCAATTATTTGGACTTAAAGATATGGACAGCCATTTGTACCCTTGGGATGAACAAATCATTCAACAGCAAACATTAACACATTGGATACTTTTAATAAATCTTATATCAAGAATATATTAACTTTTAAAATCATCTTGATTATAGAAAATATTAATACTTTTGAACCAAATTTGATGTTGAATTTTTACAAATAATGTTTCAAATTTTTGCAAAGAAACGATTGGCTTTCCATACGTTCAAGTTCAACTGAGGATCTTTGTTAAACACGTACATACTCTCCAGGGGTTATACCTTCAGGCGGGCATACCGGGGTATCCCCTTCGCCAGAGCGTCTTGCTGTTGGCATAATGATTGATTTGCTTACGTAGTTGCTCAAGTTTACTCCTTCAAGGGATGCGAGAATGCTCTGAATGTCTCTGAAAGCTTCCGTCCGTGCACGGAGCATTATGGGGTTATTGGGGTTACCACTTAAGAGGTTTACGGGGGTATCCCTTCCTTCGGAGGGGTACGCGGACTTAACGGTATTATATAGGGGGTATCCCAACCACCAGACCGTCTTGATGACGTAACAATGTGAAGTCCAACGTGGGTGATGAGAGGGGTCGCGGAGGGTGCGAACAAGGGGGGTGAGTAAGTGCGAGTGAGATGAGAGGGTGCTGGGGGATGCCGTGTCATTTATAAAATTTGATAGAATCATGATCTTTAATGGTATAGACATAATTCAAATAAAATGTCCACTCTCTCTCTCTCTCTTTCTTTTCTGTCTGTCTTTGTCACTCCCTCCGTCTGCATGTCACCCCTCTCTCTGTGTATCTCCCCTTCCCTTGTATCGTTCTCTTCATAAAGCGATAATATTCACCATCCTCTCTCTCCTCCTCCTCATTCTCTCTATCTCTCTCCCATTATCTCCCTTACCGGAATTAAGGAACACAGTGTTTCACAGTGTGGATCACATGCAAATTCAGGTTCAGATTTATTTTATTGTCATGTTTTTAAAACACGAAATGTGGTTTCCGACTATTTGATAACAATAAACATCTTTAAAAAAACACATAAATGCATAGAGCATTGTGAGAACATTGCGAACAAATTGTGTGGATAATGTTAAATTAAACATATTTTCAGTGTCAGCAATTGTCACACTGAACACACCGTGAGCACACTGTGACACACTGCGTTCCTTCCGGCAGGGTCTCATTCGGACGTAACAGATCACGAAGTAGTCATTCCACATGCATATCCGTTATGGCTGTCTCACCATCTGACCACCAGAGTGTAATTAAGCACACGAATGAAATCCGTTATACTCGAATTAGATTCGCGCTTTCAAAGTGGCAACACCCGTGAACACACTGTGAATACGCTGTGAGCACACCGTAATACATACTGTTAGCACACTGTGATAGACAGTGTGAGCACACTGTCAACACACTATATGGACCCACTCCGATACACAGTGCGAACACACCATTTAATACCAGTGTGAAAAAAGGGTGATTCACAGTGTAAATGGTCTTAGTGCGTTCACACTGTGTGACACTGTGTGACACAGGGTGACACACTACGTCCTTTCCGGTAGAAATTGCTTCGGACGTAACAGATCATGAAGAAGTCATACCCATGCATGTATTACATTATATCCGTTATACGACTGTCCCATGGTGTAATTACGAACACTAATGAAATCCGTTATATTTGAACGCGTCTTAATGGGTGTTAATAAGGTAACAAAATTAAATACAACCGTGTCATGGACTTAAATTAAACACGGTTGGACAGTTACAAATACCGAAAAACCCCTCTATGTATACCGTGGACAGAGAAGGGCAGATGGGAATTTTAAATTATTTTTATTAAAATGTTGCTCTGGAGCAGTTTTAGAAGACCTTGTTATAATTGTTTGTTCTTCACATCTCCTCATTGATATTTAAGTGATTTTATCGCGTTTTACATGTCTTGTTGGTCGATATCAATTGTAGATTTATATGAATGCATGTGTTTAAATTTGTCTTAATAAATTTACAAACTATACAATAACCATACATGCATAATAACAAGCTTAACGGGTTAAACGTCTGAAATCAGAGTTGCGTTCATATAGATATGTTGATCTAGCCAAAGAATCACATTTTTAAAGCATTTTCAATCTTATCGTTCACTTTATACATGTAAGGCATGTAAGCCTAAAACACGTTTCACAGCGCTGATTCTAGGCTAGCTACGTCTATCTGAACGCACTACTTGACGGACGGTCAACGCGACATGCATGCAATGCAAGTCTTCGGTCGGGTGAATGTCACGTGACACTGCGTGACTCAGCCGCCATTTTGTGACTCAGCCGCCATGTTGCGAGTGGAGGGGAAGTCTCGAAACACATTCAGAGGAAACAGTGACTACCGATGTGAAACTACACCAGCTGAGGGAGTCATCATCACTTCATCACTTTTGCTGTTGTCCTTTTTGATACTGTTATTTAGAGCAGTACTTTTGTTGCCATTTTCCAATCATGTGACCGTTACTTATTAAATGTTTATGATATTTTGTAAATATCGTTTTTTTTTGTGTAAATGAGGTATGTTTTTTTTGTTACTGATGTTTCAAACAAAATACAAATAGTTGAAAATGGGAGAATGTGTTACAGTACGCATAAAGATAAAAAAGATCGTTATGGTTTAATACGAGAATCACTTTCCATCGATTCCTATATATCCTTTTCTATTCCTTATTATTCCTACATGAAAAATTCAAACGATCGCGGCATATAGTAGTAGTATTCCAGGTTCTATGCTATATTTTACGATTTTTGTTTGCATTTTATATCGTGTTCGTCCTTACAAATCTCAAGATGATGACAATAAGTTCCTTGGAAACATATTGCGCAATCTTTTGAATAAGCGCCATCATTTCTTTTCGCGATACACGGTACTCCGCAAAAAAAGAAACAGGACACTTGTTTAAGTTGAAATATTTCATATTTATGTACGATAAAGTGTACATTATCATATTTCAAATTAAAGGAAATTTAGTCCTCTACGGGCAGTGTATTAATTAAAGGTGTAATCGTTCATGCATGAACTGCCATGGTCAATTAACAATAGCAAGGTCTGTTTTCAAAAATAGCAAAAACAATGGAGGACCGCACCATTCGACTGATATGATAGTTAGTGTTTGCTTAAAACAAGGTGTGCGGGCAAGTCAATTATGACATTATTTAACCTTATTGTCATGAACAAACTCCGAAATAAAAAATTTCAAATAAAACGGGGCCAGGTTATGAGAACATCAACATACTGGTCTGTCTTTGAGGCATAAAGCTTGTCTGTTTCACGTGTCCCCTGCAATTTTAACCATAGTTACCTAGATAAAAGTCTACCCAAATGGTTGACCAAGGGTGACATCATGTTTTGAAGATCTTTGGACTACGGTGGAATTCTTGAGAAGACTTTATACTAAGTTTCATGCTGAAATAAGTGCACAAACTGTGGTTTCGACGAATAAACCTTTGCCATGGAATTCCCCATTTCGTTACATTTGGATGAAAATAAAACCTTTAACATTCACAATTTGTCTTCATTTATACTTTATTATTGAGATGAAAACAAAAAATATCACATTTGTAATAAAAAATGATGCCATGTCATGAATATAGCGTTTTAGATTATGCTTATCAACATTTATATGGTTGAATGGGTGTTCATTTTTGGCTATTTTTGAAAACAGACCTTGCGGTAGTTAATTGACAGTGACAAGTCATGCATGAATGATTCCATTTGGATTTTATGCAAATATTAAAGATGGTCATTTTATCTTTAATTTGATATACGATAACATATATTTGTATAGTACATAAATATGAGATATTTTGTCTTAAATAAGTGTCCTGTTTCTTTTTTTGCGGAGTATATTAGGTAAAATGGTATAGAGAGCCGCGAGATGCAGCATACAATGCAATCGTCAGTTTCCATAAATACATCTCATTCAAAATCAAACCAACATACTTATAATGCATCGACACCTTGCTTGTTCGGAATACCCATCATCACCTACGTACATGGAGTTAGGATACGTAGAATCGAAGATGATGCGACTAATTTGATTTACATCTTCGCGCCAATTTTCCAGCGTTTTCTAGCCGGCCCGAGACGGCATCCATTATAAGGTGTCTCCGAAGAGATATTTCTCACGCCCCTTTTTAACGCTCAACAAGTTTTTTTTTCAGTGCCCTTTTTTGACACTCCAACTTTTAATGGTTCCGCCCATATTTAATGTCTTATGATACGATTGACATTTCCTCTATATTTTATTATGTTTAAGTTAAGAGATAATAATTAAATAGAATTTATAAATATACTTTACTTCAAAGACACACGATTATTGTTCAGACATTTAAGATATAGGTATAATTATATGACAATTTTTAGGTCTACAAGTTTACAAAAATTACAGCAAGTTTGCAGGGGCGTCGATCACGGGGGGGATGGGGGGGATATATCCCCCCCAATATTTCAGGTGGGGGGGATGGCCTGTATTATCATCCCCCCCAATATTTGGGAGGGTAAAAAAAAAAAAAAAAAAAGTATACTGGCGCATGTAATTGTGTAAGAGGCTACTATCGTATGTCTTATGTTAGAAAGTCCTTACTCATTCCTCCATAAGCAAAAGAAGTGTGATCCGCCCTTTGGTTTTCTGCAAACTTGATTTCATTATTGTGTTTATCTATAACACGGTAACTCAGAAACAAGTTTATAAAACGTGAAATTGATGCCTTAGGTATATATGCTCCAGATTGCACAATTTCAAGCCCCAAAATGCAAAAGCTTCCCCCCCCCCCCCAGGCGCGGATCTACGGGGGGGGGGGGGGGGGGATTTAGGGGGTTTAACCCCCCCCCCCCTTGGGCTGCCAAGTGAAAGTGTGATGTGCATAGAAAAACGCCATCAATGGAATGCCAATTGTAAACTGATGGAGAGAGAATGTGTACCATCAACATTGTTAACAAGTAAGGAATTTACATTCTCTCTCCATCAGTTTACAATGGCATTCCATAGATGTAAACCGGGGTTTAGACCATGGACTGTACAAACCTCCTTTGTGAATACGGGCCACTGTGTCCAGACCCACACAGTATCCATATCGTCATTGTGTCAACACCCCCCCCCCCCCCCCTTAGCAAAATAGCCCCCCAAAAATCGCCTCGCCGCTACGCGGCTCGTGGACGATGCTCCGCATCGTCATTGGGTCAAACCCCCCCTCTTAGCAAAATAGCCAAAAAAATCGCCTCGCCGCTACGCGGCTCGTGGACGATGCTCCGCATCGTCATTGGGTCAAACCCCCTGATCATCCCCCCCAACCATGAGAAGAAATCGACGCCCTTGGCCTATACATTCATACAAATTTACAAAACAATTAACAACGCACCCTAATGGCGCTCCCATATATAATCGTTGAACAAATACACAATTTAGAAGTGTTTCTTTATATATTTTAAAACATATAAAGACAATATTTAAATATAAACATGAATTTAAACATATAAAGAAAATATAGAAATATTTTAAATGATTGGAATTGAGAAAAGAAAAATAGGCTTTGCCGGGATTCGAACCCGAGACCTCCGGAGCGATAGACTGGTGCTCAAACATTTATATTTTTTGTGAGATATTGGTGCAAGATAAAATAACTTTCAATGAATATTGCGAAAGTTTTACCTGAACTTATCACTAAATACATTAACTTCAGATTGCATTATTGTTTCGATCACTATTAATCAGTTCCTCTATTAACTTTAAGATGGTATTCGCATCTTAATAGAACTGTATCGCATAATTCAAATGTATCAACATATATATTAGGTATAGTCAGCGAAAGTGTTAGTTTATAGATCCATCTAGACCAGGCGCTTACCGTTTTAAGCGCCGAGTCTTTAAATATTAGTTGTGAGAACCGCCCGTCTCCTCAGCGACACTTAATACGGGGAGACAGTCTAATCCAAGATATTGTCACTTAAATGGATACAAATAATTGAGCCATAATTTAATCGTCTTTAGCATCAAGTCGTGCACCACCAGACAACAGCATATTCTGACTTGAAAATAAGAAAGAAAGGTACGATACGAGGTCAATTATTCGCCAAAAAAACGTTGTAACTTCCTTTTTTCATAGCTCAATCGACGATATACTTTGCCAGTCTTATCATAATTAATCGTAATTCACGAAAAATTGACAGAGGCTTCTCGGTAGAAACCCGATTGGCTCCATTGGATAAATTTAGAACTCCTTTCGCGCTATTTTTAACCCAGGGCTTAGCCGCGCTTGTCAGAGCCTCATTATAATAACAGCTCTTGTGTGAGCTTTTTAAGAGCCAGGGATATTTAGGGAATGATTAGAGAGGGAGGATTATAATTATTCGGTCGTATTAGATGGGTATGCAGGTGGCTTTAATAGGTTGATTCCGCCAAATCTTCGCTCTTTCCAGAAAAATTGTCCGACCCGATCACCGCAGCCGCATCTCTGCGTATTTGTCAACGTCAGTTTATAACAAAATTAAAGAGTATTAAGGTTTAGGCGACCAAGGCGGCACGAATTCGAACACCGAACATAATTAGGAAATGAAGTACAATTTTATAATGATGCATTATAATTATGCAGAATTTTGTCTTTAGTATTGTTGAGACAAGCGAACGAAAAGAAGAGTATTATGGCCGGAAGAGCGTATAACGTCTTCTGAACTAGGATGAGATGTTCAATTTTAAGGTGCGCATAAAAAGAATCTCAACTTCGACGAACCCAAAAAAAAATTACACAGTAGGGATTCAATCTTGTTATTATATATCTTTCGTACACATAATCAACATCCTCATCATCATCATCCTCATCATCATCATCATCATCATCATCATCATCATCATCATCCTCATCATCCTCATCATCCTCATCATCCTCATCATCCTCATCATCCTCATCATCCTCATCATCATCATCACCCTCATCATCATCATCATCATCATCATCATCATCATCATCATCATCATCATCATCATCATCATCATCATCATCATCATCATCATCATCATCTTTATCCTCCCCCTCCTCCTCCTCCACCGTATCATCATCATCATCATCATCATCATCATCTTCATCATCATCATCCTCATCATCATCATCATCATCACCCTCATCATCATCATCATCATCATCATCATCATCATCATCATCATCATCATCATCATCATCATCATCATCATCATCATCATCATCATCATCTTTATCCTCCCCCTCCTCCTCCTCCACCGTATCATCATCATCATCATCATCATCATCATCATCATCATCTTCATCATCATCATCATCATCATCATCATCATCATCATCATCATCATCACCACCATCTTTATCCTCCCCCTCCTCCTCCTCCACCGTATCATCATCATAATCATCATCATCATCACCATCATCATTTTCATCATCACAGAGATGAAAGAGATGGATTTTATTTAAAAAATATTTATTTATTATTCAATTGATATTGATATTGATATTGAAATATAATGATGACCTCCACTGGTATAAAATTCGAGATTAATTTTATATATCAAAGTTCATTATTTGATGTTGAAGTGTATTTTTTTCAAATAAAATGAACATATAACTTTTGTCAACTCTGATTGGACCCAATAATGACAGAAGGAAAATCAGCTAATACGATTGACTATTGAAAGACTGTTGTCGTCGATGGATTATCACCATTTGATCCATTTTATCAGCAAAAGTCAATGAAAAGAAATTTAGATAAAACAAATCAAAAGGCAGACATCGGATAAGGAGTTTCATTCATCCCAAAAGATACCTGAAAACGCATTAGCTATAGGTCTGTCTTCTGCGTATACGTCAGACATAAATTACATGTATCAATACACCACGCAAGCAATGGCGGGACCATGAAGGGCATGGGGCATGAAGGCATTTGACCCCCCCCCCCCCCCCCCCCCCCCCCGCCCCCGGTCCGGGGCTTTAGGTTTTTATTTTGTTTTATTTGTTGCTCAAACATCATTTTGCCCCCGCCCCCGCCCCAATAATTGTGTTGCTGTTATTTATGTTTTGGTCGTATAAAATTGTCCCAATATTAGTTTTGTTTTCGATTATATTCTTTTTGTGCATCATTCTGCCTCTAACATGCTAATGTTTTCGCTTTGTTTGTTAATACAAGTACACTATTCTTGCCGCCAATTTGTGTTTTTATTTATTCTATCACCGTTCTGCCCCCACTTTTTTGTTGTTTTTGTTTTGTTTGTTTGTTTGTACACCACTGTGCCCCAATATTGTTTGTTTCTCTTCGTTCATCATTCTGCCCCAAATTGACCCAAAGTATTTTTTGTTTGTGCCCGTACACCATTTTGCCCCCAATATACTGCATTTTGTATGGTTCGTACACAATTCTGCCCCTATATAATATTTGTTCCGTTTTTTATTCGTACACGTACCAACCCCCTTCCCCCAATAGAAGGCACAGTGTCCTGCTTACCCCCCCCCCCCCCCCCCTCCCCCTCACTTGTGGAGCGCTGCCACCGCCACGGTATCCAAGGGAATTAATTAAATATACAATATCGCCTTTTATCTGATCTCGGTTTGTTCTATTTTGGAAGAAAGGGTTACACGTGGAAATCGGGCACACTGTTTTACGTTTTATGGAACAAAATGCGAACATGATCTTCTCAAATAAATGTGTTTCACTTCTACGGATTTATTGTTGTTTTTTATTTATAATAGAGATCATAAATGAATTATTTATGTGAGCACGATAATATTTCGTGTTATGTTTGATCTAATCGAGTAACACAAATGCCTTGCACAAACCAATGTAAATATTTGATATACTTTTGATTGATATGACTTTGTTTAAAATATAAATCATGACCGATAATTTAATTGAGCACGAAAGTTTGTGTTATTGGAATCCATTTCATCGCATCGTATTTAAACGAGCAGAGAAGATTTGGCTGCGAAGGGAATCGAACCCGAGACCTCCGGAATTCTCCAGTGAGTGACCAGTGTTCAAACCAATAATAATGATAATAATAATTATTTTTACAGTTTTCTCCTTATCCAATTGACGTCAATTTCAATTTCAATTTCAATGTATTCGTGTTTCCAACAAAACATTACAAATCAATTATAATTATTTACAGAAATTAAGGTATACATATACGTCAATTAAAAACGTCAATCAAAACAATGCAAACGGGAGATTATACTTGTTCTTCCTGTGTCTATAAAATTATGATATTAATAAACCATTAAAGACGATGAAAAAACAGCAACTAAACATCACAATAAGCTCTAAACACAGACATATTTGTCTCATTCATCTACGAAAGATACGAAAATACACAAATCATGATTGATCTGATTTATAAACAAAGTATATACGTTATATCCCTGGTAATATGCCACGCATTTGAATTTAAATGACAGCGATATTGGTCTTATCTGATTATCTGATCACAATTTGGTCTATTTCGGAGATAAAGGCGACACGTGTATATCATGCACATTGTTTCACGCGATGAAGAAAAATACTGGACAATTACGCGGCAAAACGCATTATCTCCATTTTGTGTGATACTTGTAATAATATCATCACACTGAGCGGTTCCTTGCAAAAGGCAATAACTCCTCTTTTGTCAATTTTGTTCTCATATTATTTTCATACTTTTTATATTTTCATATAAAAAAAGAGGCAAGTAAGTTTGTCAAGAATTTTGATTCATAATCTTTGATATGTATTTTGACTAGATGAGTGAGAATTATATCCATCAACTTATTTCATATTGAAATTTTAATTTAAAAAATAATTCATTTTCTAAAAAGTAATCAAGAAACCTAATCGGCTTTATCAACAGACGTCAACCGAATTATAACCAAAAAGAAAAGAAAATAGTCTCCCTAATTTTTGAGACAAAACAAAATCTATATTCAGATAAACAAGATTTGTCTTTCATTTATCTAAACGATACGTAGATGAATAAATTATGATTTGTCTGAGATAAATAAGCCAACGTCATAATTAATTGATAAACAAATAATTAATATGTATGCAGCGATATCATCTTATCTGGATTCATTTTTGTTCTATTTTAGAGGAAAAGGTAACACGTGTAGAGGATGCACATTGTTTTACGCACCAAAGACGAACAACCTATACAGACTTTATGTAAATTGGAGAGAGGAAAGTGGCCTTTATGAACAGGCGGTCTCTGTATACAAGTTAATTGATGTGCTAATTACTCGTATAACTCTTTAGAGAAATAGGTTAACTAATATTATCATCATTATTTTATTATTATTATTATTTTTTGTATTATTATTATTATTATTATTATTAATATTATTATTATTATTACTATTTTTTATTATCATTACTATCATATATTTCATCATTATTATTGTTAAAAAATTTCTACGTTATTTTAATATGAAATTATATTTCCAATCAAGCGACAAATCATACATAAAAAATGCTATTTTAACAAAACATATGTTTAATATATAAAGCTAATAGATAAACAAATTATCACGCTTAATATAATACAGAGAATGTGAAATGCTAACAGTGACTTTCCCCTCTTTCTCGGCGGAGCGCCCGGCCAGTAATGCCGTTCCGAAATTAGGCATACTCGCTTATAAACCAGGGACTTGATTCCTGAATGATCTTATTTTAATTACCATTTACTGAAAAGATTTAACCGTGAGAGAAATAAACCTGAACAGATCCATTTCAAGTTTTCAACAGAAAATGTGTGGAGCTAATTAGACAAACAAAAGTACGAATATAACGTTAAGGGTGAGTGAAATGCTAGCGATGACTTTCCCCTCTTTCTGGGCGGAGCGCCCGGCCAGTAATGGCGTTCCAAAATTAGGCACACTCGCTTATATACTCAGCTTATTTTTAATTAACCATTTACTGAATATACTGTATATAAACGTGAGATAAATAAACATAAACATATCTATTTAAAGTTTTCAACAGAAAATGTGCGAAGCTAAGTTCACAAACAAAGTACGAATATAACGTTAAGAGTAAGTGAAATGCTAGCGATGACTTTCCCCTCTTTCTGGGCGGAGCGCCCGGCCAGTAATGGCGTTCCAAAATTAGGCACACTCGCTTATATACTCAGCTTATTTTTAATTAACCATTTACTGAATATACTGTATATAAACGTGAGATAAATAAACATAAACATATCTATTTAAAGTTTTCAACAGAAAATGTGCGAAGCTAAGTTCACAAACAAAGTACGAATATAACGTTAAGGGTAAGTGAAATGCTAGCGATGACTTTCCCCTCTTTCTCGGCGGAGCGCCCGGCTAGTACTGGAGTTCCGAAATTAGGCACACTTGCTTTTATACTCAGCGCTCGAATTCTGAGGTTGCAGTGCCTCGATTGATACGGATGATTCATCTTTTAATTATTAATGTCGTGGCTTATACTTATCATTATCATGTTATTATTGTTGTTGTTCTACTTATTATAATAGTTAATGTTGTTATTATTCGCATTCTCATTATTTATTATTATTATTAGTGTTATTATCGCAATTGTAATTATTATTATTAGTATAGTGTCATTATAACTATTCTTCTTCTTCTTCTTTTCCTTTTTAAGTAATGGTAGAAGCAGTTAATTACTATTATATTTATACTATAAACATTTGTCATATTACCTATTTTGTAATAATATCTAATTCTACTTTCTCTACATTTTACATTTTTTAGAGTATTGCTTCTCAAACGGAGATAAAACGAATAAATATCAACATATATTTGCAATATGAAATAACATGACATGAAATTAACATTGTCATTTGTTGATTCAATTTTCTCAAAGAACTCCACAAATTATAGATATTGACGATTGTTATAATACTTTCATGAATTATGTTAACAATAATATATCAATGTCATATATATTTGATTGAATTACTATTGGAGCTAACAAGTAGCAAAAGTACTAATAGATGGTGTTCCCACTAAAAAATGTTTAATAAATTACTAGTTTGCACAAAAAACAACAATTCCCATTCAGTAATATTGTTCTCGCTCTTATTTTTTGAAATCAAACAATATAGAAACTGACCGGAAATGATTTATATGATATAAATGAAAAAGAGCAAAGAAAATAGGATTTTTTCTTATGATTATTTTACAATATTTTCACAAATTCATAGTACAGGCATAACAGCTGCGATTCCCCAGTCGCTTCGCTACGTATAGATCTGGATCGGAGCAGCCGAAACCCCGGGGACGGATGGCGTCTAGAAAAGGCACACTCGCTGATGAACATGCAAGGTTTAAATACTTTTACGATAGAAATCCTGGTAATTATGGTGAAACTTTGATCATAGTAATTTCAATTATGACGTATGTATTTGTATATTCGCATGCATAATATTTATTATAGTAATGGAAATTATGGTATATCTTTTACGTGACTGTTATACTTATTTATCATAGTAATAATTATTGTAATTATGGTGTATTTGTTACTTATGATAAGAATTAAACATTCGTAATTATGGCGTGTATATGTTACTGTTGATACAGTATAATAGTGATCGTAGTTATTGTGTATTTGTTACTTTTTGTATATATTTATCATAGTAGTTGTTGTGTTGGTGTAAAATTGTATTTCTTTTGATGCTCTTTTTGATAGTCATTGTATTAAATTATGGTGTATTTGTTAAATGTTGATACGTACAAGTCATAAACAAGTATTGTATTACTTTAATCATTATCAATGATAGTATTGCATTAATAAACATAAATATACATATACATATCTTGATTGCATTTAATTTTATTATTGCTATAATCATGGTTATCATCATCATCAGTATTATTATGAAACTTTAATTAGTGCGAAAACTGCGAATAATTTTGTCTGACATTTAATAATAGTGAATCTAGAAGCTGCTAATGGTTGTTTAATATTTGTATTGTGATTTTCATTTCTACTTCTGTATGTATTCAAGTTACAACTGTAATAATTACGATTATTTTTTATGTATTATTGTGGTAAACAGGACCTTGATGGTAAACAGCGACCATGCTGGTCATAATACAAATATTATTGAATGAATGAATGAACTGAAGGGTTGATTAAGGAAGGAATGAATGAATGAATGAATGAATAAATGAATGAAAGAATGAAATAATTAATAAATAATTGAATGAATAAATACAAAAATGAACGAATAAATAAATAAATAAATAAATAGATAAGTACATAAGTAACTAACTAACTAACTAACTAGCTAAATAAATAAATACAACTACATGAACGAATAAATTAATAAATTGATGAATGGATGAATGAAAGAATGAATGAATGAATGAATGAATGAATGAATGAATGAATGAATGAATGAATGAATGAATGAATGAATGAATGAATGAATGAATGAATGAATGAATGAATGAATGAATGAATGAATGAATGAATGAATGAATGGATAAATAGATAAATAAATAAATAAATGTATGAATGAATGAATAAATAAATGAATTAATAATTTTGTAATATGTCTTATTTCATGTTATGATACATTTAATACTAAGCAATAATCATTCTTTTTGTTCGGTTTTGATTGCACTGCGGGTATTTTAAATGCAAACAAAAATAGCACAGAGGCTATAAATAGCTGAAGGGAACCGCTAGCTGGAATGTATACTATTATAATATCATACTTGATATTTTCCCCTCTACTGCACTCAGATACACAGTACATAATACAATATGTAACACGTATACGTATGGATGGATTGATTGAAATGGAGCCTCAATCAATACCATACCGAACTCGGAGCCAGACTCTAGCATGTAGCTCGGCCGAGCGCCCGGCCGCGAATGGCGTTCCGAAATTAGGCGCGCTCGCTTATGAACCCTCGGCCTGTGGAGGGTCCCGAGGCCGCCAGAGCCCTTTTATACTCGGTTATTTTTAACGCGCTTACGTTATGGTACCTCGCTCGCCGCTCTCTCTCGCTAGTCTAGGAAACGGAAACCGTATTCGTAGTTTTCCGCTTCCTCTTTTTTTTGTTGACGTTTGTTGGTTTGATACTCTTTTCATGCCAAAAAAGAATTTGCTTATTTGTTTGTGTGCGTAGTTATGATATTCATCTCATGTTATTGGCTTCATAAATGTAATAAGTTTTGGGTATGTCACTCACATGTACCTCTATTATTTTGACAATTTAATGTGATTTATTAATTATTTTACTTTGATATAAAGTATATGTCATTATTTTAAATTGTCAGAGTTTAATATATGATGCAGTTTTCATTGCAATGTCTTCGTGTAATTTTCTTCAATATGATAGATCTATTTGACAGTTTGATATAATTTCATTGCAATATTTTTGTGTAGTACTTATACGCTACCTTTGATTGACAGTTCACTATAATATAGCGCTAATTGTAAAGGTTTCATGTCATTGTATTGAATATGTGACAGGACATACATTTGACCATTTTGACAGTTTAATGTAATAGGAACGTTATTGTAACTTCTCTATGTAATCGCTGTGAATATGTTGCACATCTATTTGAGTGTTTCACACAATGTAATGTCCATTGTTATGTATACCGAGCTTTGCGTATGTAAGTGAATGGATTAATTTATTCTAATGTTCATGTTCATTAGTGTGAGAAGAAAACAGCATTTGTATTTGTTGTTGTTGTTGTAATTTCCTCTCTTGAAAATAAAATGACAACGGTTATTTGCAAATCGTCATTTATTTTTCTTTGAATGTTTATTTTTTGTTATCTTACTCTTACTTATTTTTAAAATTATTTTATATTTAAGGGGTAGTACAAAAAGGCTGAACTTCAATAACAAAAAACTGCACAATAATATTACAAACTAATAGTTAAGAAAGGTATACAAAACTACAAAAAAATTACAAGTAAAAAGCCTGCTATCATTCTAAAGAACATTGGTTTCAACACTTTTTCATACAAAATTATGCATGTGATGTTTTGTTGAAATAATGATTACATATAGAGAGATCATCAACAACTATTTAAAAACCTCTTTTGACCATTTTTGAAAAAAAAAAGAAAAAAAAAAAATTGGAATAAATCTGGGCCCCAGATTTATTCCAATCAGATATATTTATTGATATTTAAGCCGTTTCTGAACCGATTTTGATCAAATAAAGTTTATCCTGTGATTAAAATTGTATGGTCTTTCAAATTTTACACTCAGTTTTTTATTATCTCACAAAACATTATTTCGTGCAGCGCCCTCTATACCAAAACTGAACTACCCCTTTAATCTCTCATTACAGATTATAAAAAAACCCTTATTTTATATTTCCTTTCCCTTTTCTACTTTTTCTAATATACTCCATTTGTTGGGAGGGAAATGATTGTTTTCTGAATAATTATATCGATCTTCCCAAGGAAATTAAACATCGGTTCCGGTGGGATAATGTAATTATTCGGACATCACATCGTAAATATATTTTGTTTTCTAAAATAATAATGGGATCGATCTCCGTTAAGGAAATTAAACATTGGATCCGGCAGGAACTGATATTAGTATTTGGACATCGCATACAACAACAATCATTATTGTCTTCAGTTCCGTATTTCATATCAAATGAAGATATATTTATTGATATTTAAGCCGTTTCTGAACCGATTTTGATCAAATAAAGTTTATCCTGTGATTAAAATTGTATGGTCTTTCAAATTTTACACTCAGTTTTTTATTATCTCACAAAACATTATTTCGTGCAGCGCCCTCTATACCAAAACTGAACTACCCCTTTAATCTCTCATTACAGATTATAAAAAAACCTTTATTTTATATTTCCTTTCCCTTTTCTACTTTTTCTAATATACTCCATTTGTTGGGAGGGAAATGATTGTTTTCTGAATAATTATATCGATCTTCCCAAGGAAATTAAACATCGGTTCCGGTGGGATAATGTAATTATTCGGACATCACATCGTAAATATATTTTGTTTTCTAAAATAATAATGGGATCGATCTCCGTTAAGGAAATTAAACATTGGATCCGGCAGGAACTGATATTAGTATTTGGACATCGCATACAACAACAATCATTATTGTCTTCAGTTCCGTATTTCATATCAAATCAAAATTGTCGAAAATAGTATACAGATGTATTACACAAGCTATAACATTAATGGTGCAAGGCAAAATAAGCACCATTGCAAACTGAGAAAGACATCGAAAACATGTGTATGCAGCTATATTATTATTATTATTATCATTTTTAATTTTTTTTTTTACTAAAAGATAAATTTAATAATTAGGCATGATACATAATTATAATAATGATTTATGAAAATAATGATCTGAATATGAATTCACCGAGTGAATTGCAAAGTAATATAATACAACTGTATATTAAAATTGTAATTATCAACAACACATGAATTAACAAAATAATGAGCAGATGATTATACATTAACAACGTTCATTTCAAAGCAACGACGTATAAACACAAATAATAAAGACATCCTCGCATAAAATGTATATTTTCTCATATTTGGCATTATAAATAATTATGTTCAATGCAATGTATTATTCAATTCGTATCATTCATTTGAATGATCTGTAACATGCATCGAAAAAAAAAAAAAAAACGGCCTGAAATTAGCGACTAGTTTTGACATGCTGGCACGCATCCAGGCTCGTTTACATTAGCGCAAGCGGCTTACCTCCGCGTATTAAACGGGATTAAAGCGAGATTTGGCTTTAAATTGGGATGATCTCCCTAGAAATAGTTTTCCCCCGGATCAGGTGACGGAAGCCCCCACTCTCTCCCCGACCTGACAGCCGCATACCTGTCCGAAAATGAGAGTTATAACGGGGTATGCGTGCACCTGACATTGCAGATGACAACCCGTGTAGACTCCTCGCACCAGTCGCTTTAATAATTAAATTAATAATATAAGCATTATAATAATATTTAAAAAACAATCGTTTAGGCAGTTCTTAAACTACTTCTACTGCTTCTATATATACACACCATTTTGCTATCATGTCATAGTTTGTTACCCGCCCTAGCTACTGTTGTATTTTTATTGATTGATTGATTTGTATTTTTCCGTTTAAAAACACAACAAATGGGAATACAGGTATTTGCATTGCGGTGTGAATAACCAACGGCTGGATGACCCATTTTCAGGAGTGCCAACACATGACACTCGGGTCTTCCATGGGGTCCAGATGTGATCCCACTAAATTATTGCTACATACTGCAGCAGCTGTTTGTTGCTTTCTATGAATCGTTCACGTATCATTTAGAAGGATCTTCAAATTCAATGTTCGTGTACGATTGAAGCCCTCAGATAACACTTTCGGGGGAAAAAAGAAGATTCAGTTAATGAATCACTTGAAAAATATGTTTAAGTAATAGTTCAATGAGTCACTTTGGCTGTATGAAATTGGAATTAAATTATCCAATATCTATTTTATAAAGTTTTCCCCCAAGTTGTTATACCCATTACCCTAGCGGTTGTAGCAAACTCTTTCCCAGTTGTAAACCATATTTCATCAATTTACATGTACTACTCATCATAACAGCTCAATTACTAATTGCGAGAAGCGACGACTGGAGTGGTAAGCCTAGCACGTTGGCTAATTAATTGACAAATGACTGGCTGTTAATGACCATTGGCAGTTTCAAAACACAGCGATCACGCACCCCCGTGCATTGGAAAACAACTGGCTAGGTCAGCTAGACTCCCAAGGACAGCTGTTTGATGGGGGTGCGCGTGCGCAGTGATACACTTTTCTTAATTAATTTTACCCGTCACACTATACGTTATCATTTTGTTGATGAATTTTGGTTGAGTGATTCTTCCTGTACGGATGCATCTTTAATTAAAATTAATAACGGATACAAACAAATAAATAATCGAGAGATGTACTAGTTTTCAAACATTGAATTTATCAATTCGGTTTTTTCTGTGTGTGTGCGTAAGTGTGTTAGCCTTTGTCATTCGTTTAAAGTTAAAGTTTTCTAGTGTAAACATGAAGATTTTACAGATAGTTTAAGAGAAAAAAAAAAACGACTATTCACTATGAAAGCTGGAAACCACATGTATAAACATAGTTTTGAATAATTTGCACACGTCAAACTATACTTGAATTATGCAAATGACGTAGAATAATGATAATATTAGAATAATAAAAAATAATTTCGCCCTGTGCGTGTGCTGATTGAAAAACACAGATTAGATTTTCGTACCTTTCATCGAATATATGTTTTGGTTTTATGTGTGTTTACAGTTACAGATTGTTTTTCAATAGTTATTTTTGAGACTTTATATTATTTTATAATTTTCTTCTGAATGATGTGTGCTAGTTTCATGAACAAAATAACAATGTTTACCTTTTGAGAACAACACGTGTAACTGGGGCACTTTTCATTCAATCAATTCAATATATTCAATATTTTATTTTATTCGTCCAACTCAATGGAAACTTGTCTCGGGTTCACAAAAATCACAATTCATAACAATTAATCAATACATAATATTAAAAAAACCCATCTGAACATCAACATTTAAAAGCATTAACAAATTATAAACATCGTAAAACACCATTATACAAATTAAAATTAAGAAATGGCAAGTGAGTGGAGAGCGAGATACAGAAAAAACAAGAATAGGGAAAGTGGAAAAGGCAAAAGGAGAGAAGATGAGAAAGAGAATAGAATGGAAAAGGAGAAAGGCAGTAGGAGAAAGGGATACATCAAGACTTAAGAGGTACATGTATATACATTCATATGAAAATTTGAAATCTTTTATTTATGGCAAGAATATGCAAAAAGATCAGAATCAAACTACTAATCAGGGCAAGGTTATACAATGTCTAAGTGTATTGCATCAGCACAGATATTGCAAGTCCTATCAATATTAATTGTACTAATAATTTTACCAATAAACATTTCATATTGAAACATTTCATACATATCTCCACTAGGGAGACATTTCATTCGTCTGTTACCAATACCATTTATAAGCCAAACAACAAGGCGCAATAGAAACGCGGAAGCTCCAAGTGATTTTGTTTGAATTTACCAACTTTAATTTGCAAACAGAATTTCGATTTGTATATAATTATAGGAAATGTGTACACTGCTACATACATTATGTAGTCGGCATTGTCAGGGGATGTTCGTGAGAATATCATTTTGACAGTTGGTCGAGCAGTGTTTTTGTTTTCCTGTTCATTCCTTTTAAAGGGATCTATAGTAACTTTACATATCTTTACTTATCTAGTAAGTTGACATGTGCAAAAAATGATAAAAACTGATAAAATGTGTAATTGAACGATCTGAAATGTCCAATGAGTGATGTGCGAGCATTCCGTGGCAAATGTATGTCATTATGTCCGAGTAATGAGCGAAAATGCAAAATGATATTTGCTAACTTATCCCACTCACTTCGTACACAGTTGAAATTCTCCCATATATAATTTTAAATCCGAACACTTCACAATCATAAAATAATATTAGTTTAACGAAAGGGATATTTGGAAAACCTAAACCGGTTCCATGCTTTTATTGGTAATACGAATGTAACGATATATGTGAGAACCGCTTGAGTTCTAAGTACATTTTATGGATGTTGGCAATGTTTACTAGATCCCTTTAAATTTGATTTGATATTAATTACATTTTTGTACATGTTCAATTGTTTATTCTGAATTGTATTGTATTTGTTATGCAGGTCGAATGTTATAATGATCAACGATTGTAAATATGTTTGATTTGAAGCAATAAAAATAATTTTAAAAATAATACAAAAATAGATCCCTTTAAATAAAGGGTAAACCGTTAGCTGATAATGATGACGAAGTATAACACAATCAATGACAAGGTACTGTACGTAATATATACAACACGTGCATAGTAATTTCACATTAAAATTAGTGAGAGTGAGTGACTGTCCTTTTAAAAACCCAATTATATATTGTTGTCGGCTAATTATGATGACCACGGGACTTCCTTCCTCTATTGCACTCTTCTTTCTTTTTTTCTTTTTTTGGTCAGGAATATATTTTGTTTGATGTTTCCCGCTTCGGCTTTTTATACATGTAACAAGTTCGCACACGTGTTGCAATGTAGGTGGTGTGATTAACGTGGCCAAGTGGTGCACTTTTATCACATAAGTCATTCATTTAGGAAGTATAGTAATACGTATCAAAAGGGGGTAATGGGACAGGGGGCTCCCTCTTTCCGTAGTTATTGCAGTCCTATAGGGGTATTGACTTCTATTCTGGATATGTGTGTGTGTGTGTGTGTGTGTGTGTGTGTGTGTGTGTGCGGGTATGTGTGTGTGCGTTCGTGTGTGAGTGTGTGCGTGTGTATGTGCAGCGCGCGTATGTTATTTTTGTTTTTGATGTTTTTTTGTTCCGTAGGAATAAAACATGACAAAAAAAAGTATGAGGTGTGTGAGTGTGAGTGTGTGTGCGCGCGCGCGTGTGTGTATGTACTGTGTGCGTGCGTGCGTGTGTGTGTGTGTGTGTGTATGTGCGCGCGCGCGTGTCTGTGTGTCTGTGTGTGTACGTGCGTATGTGACATACACATCGATTGCTTTTAAAACAGTTTAGTACAATTATTATGCTGCCTCCCCTTACGTAATTCCTAGCCCTGCCCCCCTTTCCTCCCCCTTTTTGGGCTCGCGCTTGGCTCCGCCACCTCATCGCAAAGTTATTAATGGGAAGTGGGAACTATAAGAGATAATCTGTCATTAATCGCAATGTCTTTCCTCCGATTCAAGAATAAGGTTTGCACGCAATACTATTAATGTACTGGCGCCACACTTCCTATCAATTGTCTCACGGTGTTTATGACGTCACAAAGACAATGTCGCAAGGATCACGCACTGACCCCTTCCCCCCCTTTTTTTTGTTTAGTATCAAGCTGTTATAATGCTTCAATGTCATCTTCACGATTCTAGACCCTATGATTAATAGACTTATTATTTTACTTTTGTATGCATGTTATAGTAAAAATAAATTATGAACAAATAGCCTTAAAATAAAATAATGCTGTCGCAGGCATTTTTAAAGGGGGAACGTGAGGTGACAACACATCGACACGTTGTGTGCGATATTTTACAATCGAAGAAATAAGTAATTAAATGTTATAAATAGGTAGTCTATTATATCTAAATGGTTCATGTTTTTATTGAGGGATATACGGTATTGAGGCCCTTAACTGAAATATTGTAGTGACAAATATGAACATGATTTTGTTTGCTTCTAAAAAATTGATAAAAATGACGAGTGTTAGTGTCGTAGGAAAAACATCAATAACTTGCTTCCAAAATGGAACGTCATTAATTAGTTATGTTTCATTTTAGAAAACTTCCATGAAGAAATTATGCATGTTATTCGGCAACACATTTGTATTTTTTTGTCAGATGGAATTCTAGTTTCCCTCTGGTTTAAACTAAACAGCAAGGCCTAATACTAATATAAACCGAGCACAAAAGGTAACTACCCCCGTAAACAACAGCTCATAATTTCATAACCAAGAGTCGTTTCAAGATTTTGTTTCGCCGAAATATTTCTTTGGTAATAAAAAAAACAATATGTAAACACGAGAGATAACCATTGATCCATGGTTGAGAAAGTACACATATAAGAGAACATAGTAATATTTCAAAATTCGCAAAATTGATATTATTATTGCAGTTTATTGAGTGTTGAGAAATTAATAATTGCGCTGATTTAAAATTGCAATTAATGCATTTAACCACGTGTGCCATTACAAAATTAGAATGGATGGAATTTCAATCAGCATTGTTTCATAAACCATAATTAATGCATTCAGCCACATGTGCTGTTTCACCACAATGCAGGGCATGCGCAAGTTCTAGTGACTTTTGAAAGTGGGTCATTTTGTCTTTAATCTGTGCTCATTCAGCCATGAAGTAATAAATATCTCTAATTTTCACACAAAATGTTCATAACAACTGTACAAATATTGTGGTAAAATAATAGCTTGAGACAATAAATGAAATTATAAGCATTTGTTTAGGGGGTAGTTACTTTTTGCGTTCGGTTTATAATTATTGTTGTATATCAACCCTACCGGCAAGGACAATGTGTGCCACAGTGTGAACACAGTGTGAACACACTGTATTTCACAGTGTTGACCATTTTTAACAGACGCGTTTTAACAGTGTGAAAACAAACTTACACTGTAAACACACTATGAACACACTGTGAGCGCACTGTCGGTCGCCACAGTGTGAAATTGATTGCGTTCACAGTGTGTAAAATAGTGCGCTCACACTGTGTATCTCAGCAATTTCACAGTGTCTTCACAGTGTGATGAGAGTTCACACTGTGGCACACTTGTGTTCTTTCCGGTCGGAAAGTGTGCATAGGCTTAAACAAACAAAATTAATATTCATGAAAATGTCTAACGTTGCTAAATTATAATTTTGTTAAAAACAATCAATCACCTCTTTGATTATAGCTAGTCGTGTAACAATCACTGTGGGGTCGATCTTTTTTGACGTTGACCAACGTTGAAAACTGACAATATATTGTAACGAAATTGTACGTAGGCGATTGGAGACGAACTGTAAAAAGGAAAAATTACATCCTCGTCACAGATTTGTCGAATGAAGCTTGTAATTATTTTGATTAGGGCGTTTATTTCATATATATTTTCTTCGAATCGATTGGTGAAACAGGCGACCATCAAAATTGTAAGGTTTCAATTTATTGTAAAAGTGGGTGCACGTATTTCAATCAATCGTAATGAGATGGCGTGGTGTCGTTGGTTCGTTTTTGATTAATGACACACGTCAATGTTTTTCTTTAAAGGTTTCATCTTAAAATTTGTTATAAAAGAGCGTACGTATTTCAGTTATTGTTCATAATACTGGTGTAATTATCATCAGCAGCCTGCATGAAGTTGTTTTCGATCATTAAATTGATCATCAAACGTCGATATTGTTTAAAGGGATAGTTGAGTTTTTGGTATAGAGGGCGCTTCAAGGATTTTTATTGTGTAAGGTAATGAAAAACTGAGTGTCAAATTTGAAAGAGCATACAATTCTAATGACAGAATAAACTGTAGTTTCCATTTGAGCATTTATTCCAATTCAAATTCAAATTAAAATACATGATTTCAAAGATTCATATACAATAAAAATATTAAACAAAAATTACAAATGCATTACAAATATTTACATTAACAGCATTACAAAAATAAATAATAACACACACATAGAAGAAGAGAAATGAAAGCAAGATTTACAATATGAACCATTCAAACAATTTGTTAATAACAGAATTATTAATTCATAATTTCGGAAAGGGGGTGCACAATTAAAAGCCATAAGAGGCATGATAAGTTTCGTGCACACCATATTATTTAGTTTTTTTCAAAAGTAATAACTTTAAAAGTATGGCAAATCAAATGGTATTTATAAAATGTTCATACCTAAACAATTACTAATATATTAAAACAAAGAAACAACAATTCAGGTTCTGTAAGAGGTGAAACATTAACATACATATTTAATATTTAATATTGAGTAATTTTGATCAAAATCGGTTCAGAGACTGCTGAAATATCCATAAATATAACTATTTGTAATTATTGTGGGATCCTCTCTATTTAATCATTATTTTAACAAAACAGCTCATGCACAATTTTGTTATAAAAAATGGCTGAAACCAATGCGTTTTTAGAGAGCGCCCTCTTGTGTTTTAACAGCTCTTTTTGAATGATAACAGGCTTTTTACTTAGTCGTTTGTAATTTTGTATACATTTCGAGCATGGTGGAGTTATAACTATTAGTTTATAATGTAATGGTGCAGGTCTGGTTACTAAAATTCAGTTTGACCAAAATTGTACTATCCCTTTAAGGTTTCATATTAAAGTTTCATTGTAAAAGGGTGTATTTGAAAAAGCGTCTTGTGACAGGGTCATAATCATCTATAAGCAGCCTATATCATGCTTATAAAAAAACAATCCAGTATAGTTGAAGAACCTCCCTTCTAATATATAGTAAGGTTTCATTATTCTTAATTGCCTCTGAGTGTTGGATGTAACGAGGTTAATAGCGTGATTAACGTACTTGAAATGTTAAATCAAATGTATAGGTTTCTTTATTATTAACCTTCGCGGTATCAAATTAAGGCAAACATAAAAATGAATTCAACGATTAATTGATGAGGAAGAATACCCTGATAAATGTCGTTTTGTTTTACAATGAAAGGTGAGTCAAATATTGTGAGAAAGGAAATTAATTGTGAATAATTATGTTCCTGGATATTTAACCCACACGTTTTTATAATGCTTCGCCGTACAATACGTCGTAACCATTAAAACACATCCCCCGACATTATACTGCGTGGATGTCGTGTAATTGTTTGTTTGTTTGTTTGTTTGTTTGTTTTTACTTGTACTTTACGAAATAACACTGTTTAATAACACAGCATAGTGAAACAATTAGGTAATAGATAATTTCAGCAGAATCGCAAGAAAACCGCTGCTCTTCCTCAGGAACATGAATGTCCCAACGAATTTTTGTAAAGGTGTCAAATTTGAAAGAGAATACAATATTAATTGCAGAATAAACTTTATTTGATAAAAATCGGTTCAGAAACAGCTGAAATATCAATACATATTTTCGATCGGAATAATGTGGGATCCCACATTTATTCGATGATTTAAGAAAAAAATAAAATAAAATGCTTACTCTTTTTCTAACATTTTCAAAGGAGGTTTTAAGTTGAAATGAGATGGTGAGATGTCGTTGGTTCGTTTTTGATTAATGACACACGTCATTGTTTTTTTTCTTTAAAGGTTTCATCTTATTTTTTAAAACAAAAATGGTATTATTTTTTTATTTTTATAAAAGAGCGTATTTCAATTATTGTTCTTGAGATGGTTATTATAATCATTGGCAGCCTATACACGCAGTTTGGTTTCGATCATTAAATTGATCATCAACCGTCAATATTGTTTAAATTTTGACAATTAGGTTAATGGATAATTTTAATCGTTGCTATGTTAGACAAGCTCTGATGAGCTGTGGTGGTCGTCATAAAAGTATATTAACTAGTTACGAAACGAAACAAATGTGGTATCAATCCATTGTAAAAGTGGGTGTATTTGAATTAGGTGTAATAAGATGGTGTGATGTCGTTGGATCGTTTTTCGATTAATGACACACGTCAATGTTTTCTTTATTAAAGGTTTCATCTTAATTTTGTTTTATGTTTTTTGTTTTGATAACATAGCGTGTTTCAATTATTGTTCTTGAGATGGAGCTATAATCATTGGCAGCCTATACACGAGGTTGTTTTCGATCATTCAATTGATCATCAACCGTCAATATTGTTTAAATTTTGACAAGGTTAATGGATCACTTTAATCGTTGCTATGTCCGGCAAGCCTGGATAAATTTGGTGGTCGTCATAAAAATGACAGTTGTAACTAGTTACGAAACTTCAGCGATTCATCATTATGAATTAAAAGTTGATTCCGACGGAACTGCATGGCAAACACGCATACCTGGAAATTCAATCGACTGTCACACGTCAATGTATCTCTCCACCCAGAGTTTCCAATTTTCGGAGACACGGATTTAAAAAATGTTAATTTCCGGCTTGCAAATTGTGGCACCAACGTACCAAGAACTGTTGTTCCACCCACTCTAAGCCAGTTCGTACTACTACAGTCATGTACTACGCACGCACGAAGCTTTATATTAAAATAATTATACGTCGCTTTTTTTGGAAACAAAAACAACAACAACACCTGAGTATTGATACTTTTCAAGTGTTTTTTGTTTGCGCACTTGCAATTTTGCTTTCCAACTTAATGAGCGCGATACACCTTAAATTGCCCACACATTATATCGCTTTTACACTTTCTTGTTGATAGATCAATAGTTTGTACTTTACATTGTCCAATATGATATTCAAATCTGTGTGTGCCTTGTATTGATGATTATTGCAGTATGCGTTTGGATTATTTTGTACAAAAAAACTACTTTGCACCGAGAGATAAATTTCTATATTGGTTTATAATCAATATGAGAAATTGACTTGGAAAGTTACAATGATACAAAAAATACTCCAACTCATTGCACTGACTTTGTACACAATTTTAACTTTCCAGTGGATAATTACAAATCCAAACACTTCAATCGTAAATATTTTTAAAACAAAAGTTGAATTCGAAAAACAGAAACCGGGTATGAGAGAGCCACTAGAGTTCTAAGAAAGTTTTTATTTTTGTATTTTGTTTTATTTTGACAATGTTACTATAATGACGATCCCTTCAACGGTACGTAATTAGTATTGCGCACAAGGCCTTATCATGTCATCAAAGAGACAAATTAATGCATACCTAATTAACAGGGCTTCATTAAAATCATTTCATGAAATCAACATGGTATCGTATAATATATTGGTCATTATGGGAAGCCAATTTTAGTGTCGTTATCAATGACGCACTTTTGTTTCATTGACAATACGCACGTAATTTACTTTGCAGCGAGAGATAAATTGCTATAATGTTTTATAATCAATAATACACTTTGTTGTAACTAATTCTGTTTAACTCGTACTGCATACTGTACCCTGGATTTCTGGCGTGAGAACTTGACTTGGAAAGTTACAATGATACAAAAAATACTCCATTAAATCGATGAATGGGTGCTCATATATTACAGGACCAACACTTTTCCAAGAAAAAAATATTTGACCGAGGGGTGTTTACGAGCTGTATTTGTTATTATTTTGACAATGTTATACTAGACGATTCCTTCAACGGTAATTAGTATTGCGCACAAGGCCTTATGTCATCAAAGAGACAAATAAATGCATACCTAATAAACGCGGCTTCATTAAAATTATTTTGTAAAATCAACATGTGTATTGGTCATTAATTATGTGAAGCCAATTTTAGTGTCGTCGCAATGACGCACTTTTGTTTCATTGATACGCATGTAATTTCTCCTTGAAAGACATAATTACAAATAAAAACTAAGTACCGACGTATTTTTTTTTCTTCATACAAGCACATTTCGACAGGGCATAACTTACTGCTGCATGGTTATACATATTTCAGAATATGCTTCATATAATTACTATGACGTCAATAGTTCGCTTCTTTCTTCGATATACACTTTATTTGAAAATAAAAAACAACAACAAATTAATTAAATCTTTGCCATCTTCATCTGAATATTTTCAAAAGAGGAATTAAATACAGAACAAAGGAATTGTATGTATAATTTGCAGGGATTCAGCCCCCAGTTCCCCGCCGATCCGACTGTTTTTTTTATTCGGATCGCCTCATACACCTCATGTCTCATACATGTCCTATGTCCGTCTGTCTGTTTGTCTGTCTGTCTATCTGTCCGTTTGTTTGTATGTCTGTCTGTATGTCTGTCTGTCTGTTTTTGTATGTCTGCCTGCCTGTCTGTCTGTCTGTATGTCCGCTTGTCATGTATGTCTGTCTGTCCGTCCGTCCGTCCGTCCGTCCGTCCGTCTGTCTGTCTGTCTGTCTGTCTGTCTGTCTGTCTGTCTGTCTGTCTGTCTGTCTGTCTGTCTGTCTGTCTGTCTGTCTGACTGTCTGTCTGTCTGTCTGTCCGTCTTTCCGAATCAATCCAATATAAGATAACTTTTTAATGGACCAACAAGTTGCCTAAATGTTGTCGTTTATAAAACTATCGGGGGGGGGGGGGGGGGGTGCTCGGGTTGGGGCTGCAGCCCCCAGTGCCCCACCTCTCACACCATGTTAATGTCTGTATAATCTGTATCGTGCACGGATTGACCCTGGGTACGCCAATTATTCCAATACTATAAGCGCTATACCGGATATCCCGCCCTCATACAATTATCCAAAAATTAATTGATGGATTAGATTTTGTTTACACAAAGGCTTGGGTGACTGTCGACGAGTAGCAGTAGTTTGTCTAATAGATTGCCAAACAAAAAGAGAAAGAAAATATACTCACCGTTAGGAACTTCAGGTTAACGATTTGAATAAAACGTTTTGAATGAAGCGTTTTGAATAAAATATTTTAAACCATCGCCAACCCAGCCCTGTTAAAGAGACAATCATAAACAGCTCTCGAAGGCGGGCGACAAATATTACAGATTATGTAACACCCCCTATTCAAGGGTCTTTGTGGCTCGATGGTTGAGCAGCGGCGAAGCGTATTGTTCTTTGCTCATTTGTAATCAATTTTACATTGCTTGGCAATCGTGAAAACGTGTAATTGTTTAGATTGCCACCCCAAGGAAAGACTAACATTTTTATTGAAAACAGACATGACATGTTTATGATTACAATGTTATATTATTTATCAATTAGAACAATATATTGTGCACTTTGTAAACCATATCTTGGTATAACCTCAAATAAATTAGTACACCCATTGCCTACGGGAAACTAGTTGGTCCTCTGTTAACTCTATGGGGATTGTCAACTCTAGTAAAAAACAAAAACAAGTTAACATGATTATAATCAATAAATAAGATATTGCAAACGAATAGTATCTACCTTTCGTTATGTGACAAATTAAATTATAATTTTGTTGGAAAATTGGTGCGTTATAAATTGTTTGTGTAAATATATCCAGGTAAAGAAAAGGCCTTGTGGGTAGTTGATTTGCGAAGTCTTAAACAAAAGTAGTAGCATTATGGATATTATCCATCAAGTATCACAAACTAAGTTTTTAGGATTTTGTCGGATTAGATACATCTAGAAGGATATCTATGTTCGGTTTCGTGATAAAACGCGCGGGATAAGCTACGTTACTTATCGGATAATATTGAAATAATCATTTCAATAATCAGGCGCTATTTGTGAAGGTCGAATTTCCCGCTAAAACAAACTGCGCGGTGTGATAACTATCAGATACGGGAAGTTGTAACAAGATCACGTTCACCGTTTAATGTTTGAACGGGTATCCTGTCAAAATGAAAAAAGGATAAAATTGTGCGTTCCTTTATGATTATCTTCACAAGCTATATGGCTCTGTTCACATTGCCGCGTTGTATACATTTGTTTCTGGAAGGTTGGGCTAGATGGATAGATAGATAGATATGTAGAAAGAATTTTAAATAAATATCATGAAATCCCATGAAATTTGATATAAGCATTTACAATAATTGTGAAACAGTTTTGCAAGATATGCGTAAATACTGCGTATTTTTAAAACACTTAAACATTAATTAACTCATTATATTGGCACAGCACATGTCGGTTGGTTTACATTCATTTGATAAACGTCTAATTAAAATAATTTTGGTCCACTACAACCATGATGGCTGAAACTTCCATTCACCTACTCCACCTAGACCACCAACGCTAAACCTAACACCACCTCAATCCTAAATGTGTTAACACAAATCATAGTCCCTAATCCTAATCCTAATCCTCTAAATGTTGATATGACTATAGTGGACGAAATGGTAGTAGATTAAATTGGTTTAGACCCAGCGACAAGCATTCACATTAAAACAAATCGGACTCGAACTCGACTATTCGAGAATCCACGACTCTCGGCGTGTGGTGTTAACACACTGTCCTTATCTTTCATCCGCGCAAGGTGATATGTTAGACGCAAACCGGCGGCGCTTCCAATCCGATGTAGTTCCGCAAATATGTCGGAAAAGATTCGACATATAGATCTGACAAGATCGTGATTATTCACACCGATTCACCGATCTCTTGACATTTCAACCGCTTATATTAAAGTGATCCATTAAACTTTGTCAAATTCAACCAAAATCACTTGAAGCTTTCACACTTCTCTCTTGTAATGTACCTTGTTGTTTGCATTATGGTAACTGACAAATAAAAACGAGTTTTGACTTGTCAAATGTCTCCCTAATCATGGATATATAAATGATTGAATGAAAAGCGTTCCGGAACGCTTTTTAATTTCAGTCTAAATCAATGGTCGGTGGGTGATAACATTTGACATTAATTTTCACTTTCTAACTAGGTATAAAACAGTGTTATTTTTCAATAAAACTTTCATACATCATTAATTCAGAAGAATCTTAATACGATAGTATTAGTATAGGATTGGAGTCTAAATTATAACTTTTTGGGAAAATCTTATAAAATTAATGGATCACTTTAAAACGTTCATATTAAGTGAGAGGAAACGTAGTAAGTACTATATTATGTACAGCATGTCCAAGGCAAGGAGTGTCAGTGCCGACAAATGTGGGGGAGAAAACAAATATCTGAGAAAATTTGACATAATTCGCATTGATTTGTGCGTTTATAGTAGTAGCGAGCGGATTTCACGGCTTTTAAGATTTTGTTCAAAAAGGAAATGCGCGGTAGTACTTGCAGAAGTGTTAGAACGGGAAGTTTGAAGTCTAACCTTTAGCGACCTTAACCCATTTTCACTTTTTTTTTGTTAATTGGAGGTCCGATATTCGTGGCGTAGCCAAATGTGGGGTAAGGGGAGTAATCGCCCCCCTGCCCCAGCCCTCCTCGTTGGAATTCGTTCCCCCTTGAATGTCACCCATGTGGGATTTTTAATGAATATAAAGCGCCATGTTAATTTTGCATAATATAATGTTTTTCTTTTTCATATGTTGTTTATTTTTGTTAGGACAAGTCGCCCCCCCCCCTTCGTGTGAATCCGTGGCTTCCATTTTGTCCCCCTTATATAAACCCGCCCCATACCAAGCCCCCTAAACCCCGCCCCTCTGTATACCGGACCCAGGCGATGCCACCGGGTTGCTGTATCCATGTTTAGGAACAGTCTTCATTATCGGGTTTTTTAGTAATTATATTTTGTTTTATATAGGGGACCTAAAGAAATATGGCTGTATAATTATATTGAACAAATTAATTTTATGTATTTTTTTTATTTGTTTTTATTATTTTTTTATTGTGGCGTAAGTATTCACTTTAAATGAAGGCCCAAAACATCCAATTACACTAACAATTAAGTTCCCCACATTCGGTAAATTTGAGGGAACATACTTTTATTTTGTTCAGGAGGGAAATAAACATATAATAAAACGTAAGTAATAATCTTTCTCTACTATCTATTCTATCTATATAAATATGTATGTACATAAATATGTATTTAATTATCGTTTATTTATTATTTCTCACTAAAAAAAACTAACAAGTGTTTGAATAACTTGGAGAAGGACTCGAATACGATTACAACCAAATACAGTGAGATTTATTAGGGCAGCATGAAACATGAATAAATTAAATTAAGATCTGCAATTCCACACTAATAATTACGCTTTGGCTTATCACACTAACAGAATGATACAAGTCGAGAAGATTCGAATTTGTTCATCATCGCCAGAAGAAGTGAGTAGGCTAAACACGGTCACCCTCTGGTCACGTGACTAGCCAATATACAGTACGGTAATTGGTGACATATTGGGGGTATACTCCTTCAGTGTAGTAGTCGTAATTCGTCCAAATTGATGACAAGTTGTTCACAGAGGCAAGTCATGCTCCCGTAATAAATAAATACAATTATATTATATATATATAATTCTCTAGTCACACTTACCGTGCTAATTGTTAACAAGTGTCGTGGGCTGCATACCGCTGCACTATACCGGACAAGTGCGTGTATGACACACCAGGGGTGTGTTTCACAAAGATCCTCAGTTGAACTTAACTCTAAAGTTGGACTTAAAAAGTATGGAAAGCCATTAGATTCTTTGAAAAATTGTTTTAAAAGTCCCTTTTCAAAGGCGTAAAATGTTAAGTCAAATCATAAGTATTTTCTATTATCAAGGAGATTTCATGTTCTTGAAGCAATATTTATGAAAAGTCTAAAACTCTTGCTTTTTTGCCTTTGAATATATTTTATTCCAAGGCTACAAATGGCTTACCATACTTTTTAAGTCCAAACTTAGAGTTAAGTTCAACTTAGAATATTTGTGAAACACCCCCATCGTATCTAACTCGGTTATCTTTATGTGCTCTTCTTCATAATTGATTAGTCATCTTAGGCATGTTAGGAGCAGGCCATCGGTCCTTAATTTTGACCCACAATTTGTTTACCTGTCCTGCCTGTAGTGCATCGTGATTTTCTTATAAACGTTATTAATGTACAATTAAAGATTTAAACCTAATGCTTTGTTTGCGCGATTTAAATCGTGTCGGGCTTTCGTTCAGTCAACATGTTTATCATGAGAAAATACACCAGTTATTGTAATATAAGCGGTTATAATGGATTATAAAATCAAATATTGTTGGGGTAAGATAATACTAAGAAGTTTAAAATATCATCATCACTATTTATAATTTCACCATAGCCCTTTAACAGGCAATGAAACAGACACATCGTAACAATAAAAGACGTTGATTGACAATTTTGTAATATTTGATTTGCTATAAAGAGAAAAATAACATTGGTAAAAACAATATTATAAGACACATTCCCTAAATGGGTCTTTCGCTATTTAGTAGGAAAACTTTCAATGTTTCTCTTTCCTGCCAAACATAAAATGTAAAAATAAAATAGATTCCATCATAAATTAATTCATTTTGATGGGAAAGTTTTTAGCTAAAAGCTCGATAATGTAAGATAATGTAAGAAAGGCTTAAACATGGAATTTAAGAAAGCAGATTGCACCATCATGAACTGATTCATTTTTATGGGAAAGTGGTTAAGAAAGCTCTTTCTACTAGAGAGAAATTTGAGACCCAAATAAATTAAAGCTGGTTATTATTCAATAATGTTCGATATTATGGGAAGTAAGGCTCAAAATGGAATTTAAGAAAATGTATTACATCGCTAATTACTCTTGATGGGTACAGTGTTTTAGCTGAAAGCTCTCTTTATAGAGATATAAATTATGAGACCAAAGGAGATGAGCTTCGAGAATCCGCTAACACATGGAATTTAAGAAAATGGAATTTACCATAAATATATATTTTTGTATTTAACCATAAAATGAATATACATGCACATACAAATGAGTATACATCATAAGTAAAATAATATGGTAAGGTCAGCCTTAGAAGCAGATTGATTGTGGTGGGGGCCTTAAAAGGAAGAAAACTACTCATAATTGAAACAATTTAAATGCTTTAAAATAACTTGATACAAACACATACGTATGCACGCACACACATGCACATACACACAGACATTCAAAATATCCTCCTCTGCTCAAAGTTGTTTACATCATAAACTAATTCATTTTGATAGGAAAGTGTTGAGATAAAATGTATCTCTCTGGGGATAGATATACGATGTCCAAATAACTTAAAGGGGCTACTTAATATTCAGGAATTTAAGACGGAATTTAAACAAATGTTAAAACAATGAATTAAAGGGAGTGAATTTCATCAATGAACTAATTAATTTTGACAGGAAAAGTGTCTAGCTGAAAGGTCCCTCTAGAGATAGATATACGACACCCGAAGAAATCAGAGGCGCTTATATTATTAAATAATGTAATATAATATTTATGCTAAAACATGAAATTTAAGTGAAAATAGATTTCATCACAAACTAATTCATTGTGATGGGAAAGTGTCTAGCTAAATAGTTTCTCTCCAGAGATAGATATATGAAACCCGAAGAAAGCTTGTTACTAAATTACTAAATAATGTATCAAGACAAACATGTCAAAACATGGAATTTAAGGGAAAACGGATTTTTAACATCATGAACTAATTAATTTTGATGGGAAAGTGTTTTAGCTGAAAGCTCTTTCTACTACATAGAAAGTTATCCTATAGAGAGAAATGTGAGACCCAAAGAAATTAAAGAAGCTGCTATATTATCCTATCATCATTTGAGTAAGATGGAATGGGGGGTAGAATATCAGCGGGGGATTAACACGAGGGCTGAGCTGTAACCGGGTAAGGAAGTGGGATTAAGGACTGAGAAGCAATAAGTGACCGATCAACGCCATTGGGCGATCTCAAAAAAACATTTGTAAAAATCCTGATGATGTGGTGGGTGATGATGATCCCCTCGATTCCCTAAGACATCGTTTGCGAATGTTAACCTGTCAATCAGACTGCATGCTAGATATTTGTTTTAATTTTTACTATTTTCTTAGTTATATCTGAACTAAAACGCTATTTATATGTGATAGTCGCAAGCGAAAAAAGTTTCATGAAATGGCAGTAGATAAAGTTGTCCTTTCCTTTATCTAAGTGTCACCATATTATTCCCCTAAAGACAATTTATACGCCGTTTGTATGATTCGCGAAAGTCGTACAGTCTGATACGAGACTAAGCGAACCAACTTTCCCCCAATCATGTCCGAGGGAAGTAACGAGTTCAGATATGAGACCACCGATATCAAATTGCTGGATAAGTAACACTGACTCATGGGTTTGTACAGAGCTGAATCCACCGTGCGGCTATCATTCTTACGGATCAGCATTCTTGTTGTGGCTGATTTTTTGTAATCATCTATATGAGCATAGAATATAAATACCCAGGATAATTAACATTTTCATGAGAAAAGTTATTGCGTTGTAAAGGGTAGAGTACATGCATTACAAAGATGGCTACCGCACGCCACAACTCTGGAGGCTCCTGCTAACATCCAGTTCATTCATATCGATGGGAAGTAGATCGTTTAGAGTATGAGACTGGTTGAATCACATCCTCGGGGTATTTTTCGCTCTAAACTTCATCAACTATCTCCGATGTGTGACTGCTCTACCCTCAAGACAAGATGTTGCACATTCGGTTGCGTTGTATATATTAGCTTTCCCTTCCTTCGAAAAAGTATATATAATCCATAATTATTTGTTCTTTTCTTCCTAGAAATTCCTAGAAAGGCTTCCGGTCTTTGGGCACGTTGGGTGGTTGGGGGGGGGGGGGGGGGGGGGGGGGGGGGGGGGGCGGGTAACATGAATATAATACAAAGTTTAAAGTAAAATAATATAATCCTTTTCAAAAGTTACTTGATGGGCACGATGTAAGCTCATTGTTACATAGATATTACAACTATACATAACATTATAATATGCACGAGTAAACGTATACGTATACGTATCTTGATTGAACTTGTATAATATAAATTATTAAATGGTTAGAATTGGTAACTTTTAAGCATCGCAAAATATTTGTTTAATGCTAATATTATGCAAACTGGAAATGTTGAAATGCTTACTCATCACTTTTCCCATTCATAATCATGTTCCAGTACATTCCAAGCCATAACCATTTTACAAATCAGTTGCAGGTGCTTATACTTTGCCGTGACCCTTGCAAATTTGTAATCACTTATTCATTCATAATAGCCTATTTGTATTTGTTATGACCAATTAAAAGACACAACTACAACAGTGACTGTAGTTTTCGCTAATTAGCTTTAAACTGGGGGATATACATGTACATCGAGAAATAAGGAGGAAGAATTATACTGACTAATGGTGGAGAAATTCAAATTGCCGGTATTCCGTCCCAAGTGGGGATAATGGAAGATTGCATATTTCCTCTCGAAAAAGAAAACCTGGTCATAAGTGGACTTGGAGATCCTCTGCATTTAAGACAATTGCACTCTCCTTCGATTTCCTCCCTCTTTTTCTCATTGATCTTAATGTACAGCTTACCTGCCCATATAGTGGCCACCAAAAGCATATGAAATCAGTGTTATGCGGGGAACCTGTCTATAGCAGTCACCAAAAGTGATCCCTTGCATAGACAACCGATGTTATGCAACCGGTCTATACGGAGCTCACTTTTCTAAAGGGCCACTTTTCTTGCTTGCCTATAGGGTGTCCACTTTGTGGGTTTTCTTTTGGTTTTACCTAGGGTGGTCGCTATAATACCCATGCAGGTTTGGCTACCAAATGTCTGAAAATGTCACTTTTCTACAGCGGCTACTTGTTTCCATCGGGTGGTCACCCGTATAACATTATACCGTATTTCTGAAAATGCCATACACTTATTACGCGTACATTTTGCGAACGTTGTGGCGAGGGGGTTAAATTGATGGTGCATTGATTGCCAAGGGGGTTGGACGACCCAATAATTGTCACCTCCTATTCCAATAATCGTTCAATATTCTGTTTAAAAAAAGGGGGCTGAAGTAATTAGCATTCTCTGGCTTGATGGCTCAATCTGGTAGATAATGCGTAGAATGCAAAGTCACGCACGCCGCATGAATGGCCTTTTAAAGAGGTATACTAGTAACTATGTGGGCAAAAATTTAACAAAGGGTCGAAAACATGAATGTATAGTTTAGTTCGATGCTCTGATATGTCCACTGAGTGATGGGTGAACATTTCATGTTTAATGAATGTCATATGGCCGAGTAATGAGCAAAAATGTAAAGTGCTATTTGCTAGCATATTGCCATAAAGTTTGTGCACATTTGAAATGAATCTCGAGATTTTGTTTTCCCTTCAATTTAAATCATGTATATCTCGATAACACAGAGAAAATGGAAAAAACAAACAAACAACCCAAAACCAGGTTGATACTTCTATTATAGTAAGAGGAAAGGAATCGGACTAGTAAGAACAACTATAGAGATGCAAATGAGTTTGGCCGATTCAAACACAGTTAATAGTAAGATCCCTTTAAAACAAACTTGCAAAGGACATAATTATAATTATACTTAATAAGAGCGAACTATATAAGAGATAACAGAGAAAATGTAAGTAAGAGAAAGAGAGAGATAGAGAACAAAAAGAAGGAAGGATGGAATTTGTTATAATTTTTGTCCATTATTTCCCCCCGGGAACGTGTTTTACAAGTGTGGAAATTAAAACACGTCGATTGTCATTAGCGAAACGTTCTAATGAGAGGAACTTGTTAGCACGTTTAATTATTTTCTTTTGTTACAACAGTTCAGCAAAATAAAAGTGCAGAGTATCATTAGTTCAGTCGTGAAAAGTGCAGAGGATAATAAATATTCATTACGGAACTCATAATTTAAAGTGTGAAGACCGAACATGTTATTATAATCACACGTACTAAGTTAGGAACCAGTTAAAAGTATTTAAACTAAATCAAAGGAAATTATTAAAGAGGGGATACCCCTCTTATAATTAAATACTAAAAGTGCAAAGCATGAAATTGTTCAACGGTGGTTCACAGTTATTTTAAATCGCGCGCTAAATGGAAGTATATACACTTATCTGATTATCTTAACGTGGTCCGTCATAATCATTCTTTAAAGGGATCTAGTAACATTGTTGAAATCGACAAAACTGAATAGAAATATAGCTGTTCTCACATACCTTGTTGTATTCGTATTACCAATAGCAGCATGGAACCGGTTTCGGTTTCAAAATTTCCCTTTCGTTAATATGTTTGCATTTGAAAGTCTCCATGGGATCGTTTCAACTGCGTACAAAGTTATGGCGATGAGTTAGCAAATGTCACTTTGCATTTTTGTCATTACTCGGCCATACAACATAAATTTAGCATGAATATCTCACACATCACACATGCAGTGGACATATCGGATCACAGAAATATGCACTTTTTAAAATCAACGCTGTGTTAGTTTTTGCTGATCACTTTAAAGGAAATGACCTATCACTGGGTAATTATGTGGCGACCATTGGAGTATTATATATGGAAATAAAGTTCAATTCTGTTTTACATTATACGTGCTAAAAGGGAGGGAATATATCAATTATCTCACATACTACCGTATATATTGTGTTTATTATAGGACAGTGAGCGATTAGTAGATAACTTGTAGAGAGACAATTTGAATATGTTTTTCAAGGTCAGGGATATTGATGCAATGTGTTTATAATACCTGTTTCCTCCTGACTTCGGAAATTACGAGAGTCGTTTGATTCTATTTTGTTGTTTTAAAAACTTTAATTACGTACGTTACCATGGTTACTTTCGCTTTACTTATTCACGCACAGTGTGGAGTCATTAAAATGCGGTTATTTTAAAATAACAGCGATGTTGCTGTTTTCATTCGAAACTTGATATTATTTATAGTGACCGCAATCTAAACATGTTAGTTATATTATATATACGTATACAATTTTGTATCAGTTAATTGTAATCATATCAAGCAAGACATATTAACTTCATATGCAAACTATCTTCAATATTTGAGAAGTGTTGCCTATTATAAAAAAAAAATCAGTTAACAATAATATTAAGAACAACAAGAATGTTGTATTGTGATTAATTTCTCAATTTAAAGTTCAGCAACGCTTTCAGTCAATCAACTATCATATTCATGTATGTTGCAATACTATCTTGAATATACAAAGATATCCAATTTTGTCTGAATCGTAACGTCTATAAACTCTTTGAGCATGACTGTGTTCTAATAATGCAATCTATAATCAGTAATATTCATGTTTATATTGAAACACAATCATGAATTCACGTACATATTAAAACGAACCTTTAAGATGTATCGGAACTTCAACGTCTAAACTCGTTTAACATGAATGTGTTCTATGCAATCTATGTGTCAATTCTCATTTCTTGTATAATTGTAAAGTAAATTTCATGAAGTCATAACATAAAATATAAAATCTATCACATTTGTCGGATCTACAATGTCTAAACTCGTTGAACATGGCTGCGTTCTAGTTGGATGACATTTCACAATATTCCCTGACAAGTTTCAGGCCCACATATATATATATATATAAGGTGAGACCTGCATGATGAAAGGGCAATTAAAATTCCATTATCATGCGGAGATTGTAACCCGAATCCATCTCGATTCATTGACGGGAGACGATTACTTATCGACGTCACACGTTATTACACCTCCAGACAATATTAAAGGCTCGAGAAAGGTACCGTGTATATTCACTTAAAGGGATAGTTGAGTTCTGGTAGAGAGAGTACAGTTTTAGTCAAACTGAATTTTAGTAACCAAAACCTGCACCATTACATTACAAACTTATAGTTATAACTCCCCCATGCTCAAAAGGAATTTACAAAATACAAACGACTAAGTAAAACGCCTGTTATCATTAAAAAATAGCTGTTAAAACTCAAGAGGGCGCTCTATAAAAACTCATTGGTTTCAACCATTTAAAAAATATATTGTGCATGGGATGTTTTAGTGAAATAGTGATTAGATAGAGAGATAACTATCTAAAAACCTCTTTTGAAAATTTTTGAAAAGAGGAAGCATTTTAAAACGCATTTTAACGGCTGGTTCAAAATTATCGAATACTTGTGGGGCCCCACATTTATTACAAATGGATATGTTTATGGATATTTCAGCCGTTTCTGGACCGATTTTGATCAAATAAAGTGTATTCTGCCATTAAAATGGTATGCTCTTTCAAATTTGACACTAAGTTTTTCATTATCTCGCAAAAAAATTATTTTGTGTAGCGCCCTCTCTACCAAAACTCAACTATATCTTTAAAGCGATCCATTAAATTCATACGGTGTTCCCAAAGTGATATTTGAGACTTCAATCAAACATGGTACACCAATATCATTATTTGTAAGGTTCTTCTGCATGATGTGTGATCATAGTTCAATATAGAGAAAGAAAACTGTTTATAATCTAATGGAAAAAAGTGAAATTGATGTCGGAGTATATAATCACCTTCTGCCCACTGGTTTTAAATACAATCAGAAAGCGTTACGGAACGCTTATCATTTAATCATATAAAATATCTCAATAATTAGGAAGTCATTAGAACAATCAAAACACATTTAATCCTTCTGTTACTTTACGTTAAACAATAAGTGTGAAATAAATCGGGAAGCTCCGAGTGATTTCTGTTGAATTTGACAAAGTTATTAGATCACTTTAAAGCTTTAATGGTGGGTTCCTCTTTTGCAGGCTCTAAGCATAACATTGCATGACAGCATACATAATTATATCGGATAACATATAATTCTAGAGCCCACGTTGACGATTATGACTAGAAGATCACTTTTTGTGAGATTATAGATAGTGACCGATACATTTTTAAAGTTAACATCGGTCTCGGAGACGCTTAAATCAGTCTAGCAGTTATTGCACATCCTTCATGGTCATGATGGTACTTTGTGTTTGTACTTGATGTTCAAAAGCAAAATATTTGTTTTGCTTGATAATTGCAAAGAAAGAGATTCAATAGGATTAATGGTGGAAAAACTGGATGATCTTAAAGGGATCTAGTAACTTTGTTGGCAAGTGCAAATTGATGAGTTATAAATAAAAATGTGTATTGCTGTGATCTGATATGTCCACAAAGTAATGTGTGAAAATTTCACGTTAATCATGTTAATCGGATGTTCTGTGTCTGAGATATGAACAAAAATGCAAAGTGATATTCACTAACTCACTGTACTTACTTTGTACACGGCATGAAATTATCCCGTAGACAATTTCATATCTGAAGACTTCAATCGTAAATATCTTTGAACGAAATGGAAATTAGAAAAACCGAAACCTGTCCCGTGCGTTTATTGTTAATATGATATATGATAATTTATGAGAGAACCACTAGAGTTCCAAGTAAGTTTTGAGGATTTGGACAATGTTACTAATCCCTTTAATTCAGCTTTGTCAGAGGATTATAACAGTCCATGGCACACATATTCAGAAAACATATTTGAAGAAATGAGCCCAAGAGGTCTTTCCCGGGAGTTATCAGACCATAAAGCAATTGGTTATTCTTGCATTGCTATTAGTTGAAG
The DNA here is from genome assembly GCA_037951105.1 of Echinarachnius parma. NCBI lineage: Eukaryota > Metazoa > Echinodermata > Echinoidea > Clypeasteroida > Echinarachniidae > Echinarachnius > Echinarachnius parma. Next base: position 99,900 of record JBAMJV010000735.1, on the reverse strand, counting down.
CCTTCATCCCCGTAAACTTTCAAAGTTTACTACTAACGTAGTAGTTTTATCATGGTTAATGGAATATTTGTCTGAGCATGCTGATGCCTGCAAAGGGAAACGCTAAACAACTTTTGGAAATCCGCCAACATATCTTAGAAAAAAAAACCCATTCCAAATCAACTTTTTCATGAACTTCGAAGTTAGTTAAAGTTAAAGTCCTTCCCGTGCCAATGTTGGCACACAATGTTAGAACTTCGAAGACCCCCCCCCCAAAAAAAAAAAAAAACCCCACCAACCAACCATACAAACAACAAACAAACAAACTAACTAACAAACTTACAAACAAACAAACAAACAAACAAACAAACAAACAAACAAACAAATAAACAAACAAGCAAACTAACAAACTTACAAACAAACAAGCACGAAAAACAAAATGGTCTCCATTCAACTCCTTGTTCGGCCAACAGAGGCCACATCCCGTGAGATGGAGTAAGTTGGCAGTGTTGGGGATTGGGGGGGGGGGGGGGGGGGGGGGGGCAAGGTAAGGCTGGTATGAGTACATGCATCTCCGCTTGACATTTCAATGTTTGTCGGTATGTCTGTCAATTTGTCTAAAAAAAATCTAAAATATGAGCCGTGCAGTCGATCGCCGCTCGACGGTCAGACGAGAGCATCTAGATTGAATCCATTGATAAGAGTTGTTAGTGAATTAGGCTCGTGAACCTGAGACAAGAACGGAGTCATGCAGCGCGTTTCAATAGACTTGTCTATATGATCGGCATAATTAGCGTTTTGAAATTAAAGATCGTCGATCGGTTGGGTTATAAACGAGTGTTTGGTTTGTTTTATTCATAACTCTATGCTATGGTTGTAACACTGCGGATCACCATTTTGAAGTAGGCTTGTTTGTGTGCGCACTGCACAATATAACACTGAGCAAGTGTGTATTACGCACCGTGCGCAAGATGGCACCGCGCGTTGGATTTACGAATCCGATCTATCTTAGGCCCGGCGCAGACAGAGCCGACTCGACCCGATCCGACAGTCAGGCTAGAGTCGGTTTCGCTCAGTCGGAGCCGATCCAACATGTTGAATCGGCCTCGAATGACCTCCGACTGGCACTTGACTGGAAAAACCGCAGTCCTGAGACAGCGCATATACTGAGTTAATCATGCTGAAAACAAGTCGGATCGGGTCGAGTCGGCTCTGTCTGCGCCGGGCTTTAATTGTGTTCCAGGCCGATCTATATAATTATGCCTATATCGAGTGAAAAGATCAACCTATAAAATACATTTCAAAAAGCTGATTCTGCGCTATAGACAAGTGCATTTAAACGCACTGATCGTTGATATTTGAGGTACGTGTATTTTCAATTATGTTTTCTCGGTCATTCCACTTTATACTACATGTATGTGGGGCTTCTTACCCCGTTCTTACCCCTTCCGTGCCTTATCGAGAAAGTAAACATAATAGAATAGTTAACAGAGTAGTTACATCTTGGCCTATGCTTGGCCGCTCCATTCATATGAATCCGTGCCACCCTCCCACTTCCACCCCCCCCCCCCCCCCCCCCCCCTCCGTACCACGGCTTTATAGTTGATTGGTACTACGCCTCCATCAACAACTGACCTCCTCTTGTGTTTTTTCACGATTGTTATTAAGAACATTATGATAATTATTCTGCAATTGTGTGGGGGCGGGGAGAGTAACCAATGTACCACAACTCTCTATTATTTTAAGACGAGGCATTGCGTGCCCCTTTCATTCAGATTAGATCATTGTAAAGTAGTTCTGTTAAACAGATCTTGTACTCATTTCAAATAATGTAGATGAGATTTAACAAGAAAACAAAGTAATATCAATTTACCTACACTAACTTCACTTCAATGTACAATTAATAAAAATCAAACTAAGAAAGTGATATATAAATGTATTCTAGGACCTGTGTTAATTTAGTGATTACTCTGCTATTCCGCTGTTTCACTTTCATTGCTTCATTGATAAGTGACACTTATTCTATTATAGCAAATTGACCTTGACTTAACCTACATCTAATATTGGAATGTCGATATAATTGCCTGAGAAGGGGCAAATTCGTCATCAGAATATTCTTTTTACAAAACGTAGCCTTGCAAGACGTTTCCTAAAACGGTTTCGAAGGATCAAAGTCTATATATGTCAAACAAGATGAAACCAAACAAAGTTTGATCTGTTTTCTTTAGCAATTTCCGCAAAAGTTAGAAGATAAAACAAGGACAAGATGATACAAAAGTATACGTGTGCTGCTACATATGTTTCTGATTTGTTAGTTCTAGTTTTAGGATAGAAACTAGATTAAAAATAATTGCATTTAGGTCGAACAGGAACAAACGCACGTAGGAAAATTAATCCGTATTCCCAAATGTCGCTTATCCTCTCCTCCCCTTCCCCCTTCCCCCTTTCTGTCCTATCTCTCACCACGGTTGATCCTTATAATTTGAAAAGCAACATCAGCAACTTCGCTAATGAAACCCGGATTTATAAAATACGACAAAGTTTAGTGTAAAGACAAAAATAAATGTCAAAGATATTTATAACGTATATTGTGAAGAAAATGCATCATCCAACAATACTCTTCGAGAACATTATTTTGTCGTTGTCGAGGCAGGCATAATTCGGCCGCAGAAAACATTGATGTCATGGTGGTATAGAAAGTATATTTGACTATAGCTTTTTACAGGCGCGTTCAGTTAATTGTGATTGGGTTCGCCCTTTATCGTCACCATCCGAGAGACGCAGCCTAGTCCTACTCCTATATAAGCATATACTTCTCATCACAATAAGAACATTACATCAGTTGTACAGGGACTTTATACTTGATACTCTATGAATCCCGGACGGGCCCCCATTTGTAACGGGTTACGGACACTTATCTGTTCGGGTCTTTTCTTCTGCCTCATCCACATCACGTGACAACACATATCAGTGATAACGAAACGACACATTTTGTACCGTTTTCTTCCCCAGATATGAGACAAATCAGAAACATGCCCAATATGAAGATTTTGAATAGTTTGAGTAGAAAAGTTAAACCATAGCCTACGGGAACGTTGTAGAAAATAAAGTAGATATAATTCTATTGGGATTTGGGAGATTACAAGTTAACTCAATTTTCTTTTCAAAAATAGAGACACGCTCTAGTTGTTTAAAGTAAAAACAAAAAGATAAAGAAAGCAAGGGTGAACTTTTTGGCTTAGCTGCTCACCTTAACAACCTTGCTAAAGATCTTGCAAAGATCTTAAAGATGATCTTAAGACATGTAAGATGAGCGGCTGAGAAGAGGAGGAAGAGGCGTCTTGTCGGGCTAGACAACAGACAAAATAAGCAGGTAACCTATATTTAGGGGGAGAGGGTTTGGGGAGTAAAGTAAAAGTACACCTATATCGGGAAAGTAGGGCAAGGTAAACTTGGAGAGGTGCACGGCGAGGGACGCGAGGGGTATGAGCTAGGGGTGCGAGGGTGCGATCGAAGGGGGATAAGGAGGAGTTTCGGAGGGGGATGGGTGAAGGTATTCTCTTCCGGCAAGGCTATCCTTTTTGAAAGATAAAGCGATATGGCAAGGTATAACCTCGAAGGAGGGGAGGAGGGTGTGTTAGAATGGGCTGCTGAGGGGCGTGGGAGGGGGAGATGGGTGAAGGTGTCCTCCCCGGGTGTCCTCTTCATGGCAAGGTCATCCTGTTTGAAAGATAAACGCGATGAGAGGGTTGGAAGTGGATTTTGAGGAGGGGGGGGGGGGGGGGGAGGGGGATTATCAAGGTGCGAGCAGGACGTTTGAGAGGGGATTAAAACATGACAAGAGTGGGGGGGGGGGGGGGGTGCGCTAAGAAGATGATGTAGAGAGGGCGGGAGGGGTGGGTGAGGGTAAACCTTTCTCGCAAGGTTGTTATCCGGTTCGAAGGATTTCCACGCGAGGAGTGGGGTTGAAGGGGATCTTGACGGGGATGTCCAGGGAGTGATAAGGGGATAAACAAAACACATGTAAAGGGGAGGAATGGGAATGGAGATGGGTAAAGATTTTCTCTTGAGGGTGAGGTTAATCTTTTGTTAAAGTTATAATTATGTAATGAAGTATTTATATATTAGATTCTGCGGATACTCTTAGTTCAAGTTTCTTTAATAGTACTAATTATTATCAAAACGTTTATTATACTTTGTTTGAAGTCTGTAATAATATATAATCGCATGTCAGGGAGGGATGTGCAGCATTCGAAACGTTAATCTGTTGCACGTGAAACAAGATTACATTACATTTCTTGAACTTTCTCCAAAAACTAATCTGATTTAAAAAGACAGTTGATCTACGCAAAATTAATCGGATACTTTACGATAATTCCGGTTAGGTGAGACAAAATGGTTAGCAATCGGAATGATTACAATGGGATTATTACATGATTAAAATAATAGCAGATGAGATCGTTAATATACGTAGTATTTAGGGTGGGATAGCAGCCGTCCGATATGTCGTCATAACTGACAACGTGGAGCTTGTGCAACCCGATAGCAATCCAGTCATTATATTTCTGGGCTCCGTAAAACGAATGGTACCTTGCCGATTGGTCTACAACCATTTGGTCTACTAGGCAATTCATAATTTTGGGGCTTATGATTATGATATGGGATTATGATATAGGGTTAGGGGTGGGGATTAGAGTTAAGAAAAGGTTTTGGGTTAGGGATCGCGTTTGGAATTGAGGAAATCACAGTTAAAGGAATCAGGTAGGAGACCGAATGAGTTGTAGACCAACTGAGTGTAGACCAAGCGAACATAAACTTGGTTACAGAGATGTATCACATGTGATATCTCTAGAAATGTTAGGGATGATGTGATCATTTCATTTTTATGCTGAAAAGTTCACAACCATGTAGCGCACCATGTGTGATGGGGGAGGGGGGCGGGATTTGGGGCATTTTGTCAAGGGGGTGGGGGTCGGGGGCTTCGTAAAATATAATGTATACATTGGCATCGTTATATAGGCAAGAGGGATGTGTCGGATGTGGCATTGATGAGGTATTCTCGTCGCAACCTTTGACTATAACTTACAACGTGGAGTTTGTATTTGCAGGCTATAGTGGAACATGATCCTACTAACCGTCACGTTCGCAGTTTATGAGAGGGGCACCTGTCAGTTGATAGTACCATTCATGGACGTAGCACCACCTAATGGTGGGAGGGGGAATATGGAGGCATTTTATCATCAAGGGGGTCGGGGGCTGCGCGTAAAATAAGATGTATTGGCATCATTAGGCCAGATGGATGTGTCGGATGTGGCATTCTTATTTATCATGAGGAGGTATATTCTCGTTGCAACCTTTGGCTGTAACTTGCGGAGTTTGCTGTGCTAAATAATGCTACCCGACCGGCTATAGCAAAACCCGGCACTTGTCGGTAATTCATGTTTTGAAGAAAGGGGCATTTTAAGTTTTACAAGACCTATGATTGTAAAATTGAAACAATCATTGACCAATTAGTTAGAACAAAGGAAAAAATGAAAGCTTGTGATGAGGCCTTTGTAATGGTATGACAATCTACATATTGATTTTTACCGATAAGTGCGGGGTTTTGCTATAGCCGGTCACTTATAGCCACCGTCACGATCTCAATAAAATAGGGGCACCAGTTTGTACACCATTCTTATACGTAGCAAGTGGGAGAGGGGGGGGGGGGGGGGCTTTTATTAAGGGGGTCTGGGACTTCGTAAAAGATGATGTATGGGCATCGATATACCAGATATACATATTATTAGGGGATATTCTGGTCGCAACCTTTGGCTATAACTTACAACGTGGAACTTGTCATGTTATAAACAAGCTATATTGCAACCTGATTATTATTATTGTCACGATCGCAGTTTATGTAAGGGGCACCATTGATATGCCATTCATCATGTTCATGGACGTAGCAAGACAGAAGCAGGAGGGGTATTTGGGACATTTTATGATGGGGGGGGGGGGGGGGGGGTCGGGGGATTCGTAAAAGATAATGTATGTATTGGCATCATTAGGCCAGGTGGATGTGTCGGATATTCTCGTCACAACCTTTGGCTAACACTTACAACATGGAACTCGTAATGTTATACCGAGCTATTGCAATCGGATAATTATTATCGTCACGTTCGCAGTTTATGAAAGGGGTACCAGTTGATACACCATTCATATAGTCGTAAGACTTTTAAAGTAATCCGTTTACTTCATAAGATTTTCCCCAAAGTAATATTTGAGACTTAAATCATATACCAATTTCATTTAAAGAGTCTTTCTGAATAAAACATTACAGTTTTATAGAAAAGGAATACTACCTATAGTGGAAAAAGGAAAAGAAAATTGATGTCAAATACTGCCGATTGATTTCGACTGGCACTCGTCCAATCGAATAGCGTTCCTGGAACGTTTTACATTCAATCATAAATATCTCCATAACTGGTGAGACTTTTGGAAAAATCGAAACCCATTTCATTCTTCTGTTACCATAATCCAAACAGAGCAAAGGTACAATGGAAATGTGCACGCTTCAAGCGACTTTGGTTGAATTTGACAAAGTTAATGGATCGCTTTATATAAGGAGACGGGAGGGGGTATTTAGGGATGGGGGCCGTGTTTGAATGAAGATGCATGAGCATCATTAAAAGAGGAGATGATGATGATAGCCTTTTAATTATCGGGACCATGGTCACAGTAAACAGCGTGGCAAAACATATCTAATTAATCTGATGATAGATGCACGTGCTGCACTCGATGAAATAAAGAAAGAAAACGCTGTCTTTCACATGTTGAACATTTAGGTTCGAAAATTCTACGCTTTTTTAATACTTTGTTTCTTATCAAGTATTTTAACAACATTTTAACCATAATATTCTACAAAGCCGCTTTCAAAATATCTTTTGCATCTACCTTAACAAATTGTCGTATACAATTCGGACAAAATCTACGTTACTTCATTCTTGTTTCTTACTTTTAAAGGGATCTAGTAACTTTGTTGACAAGTGCAAAAAGTGATGCGTAGTTAATAAAATGTGTATTGGTGTGATCTGATATGTCCAGAAAGTAATGTGTGAAAAGTTAATTGGATGTTATTTGGCCGAGAAATGAGCGAAAATGCAAAGTGATATTCACTTACTCATTGCACCTACTTTGTACACGGCTGAAAAGGTCCCGTAGATAATTTCATATCCGAACACTTCAATCGTAAATATCTTTATGGAAATTTGAAAAACCGAAACCTGTCCCATGTTTTAATTATTAATACGAATAAAACAAGGAATGAGGGAACCGCTAGAATTCTAATTGGATTTTTAGGATTTGGACAATTTTACTCAGCTTCTTTAAGTTTACTATTACGAAATTGCGCCCCTGATTATATTCTTTAAAACAAAAACAAAATGTGTTATACATCTATTTTCAAAGAGAAAACACTATCTCATATGTTTTGAATATTCGAATTCGGACATAAATCTGCATTAATGTATTTGTTATTTTCTTTATGTAAGTGTACTATTCATGTAACACGAAATTGTGATCATAACGTATTCTGCAATTCCTCTTCCAAAACGTGTCCAGGTGCAAAATACGGAATGCGTCTTTAAAGGTTCAAGTTCACAGCTACGAATCAAAGACTCAGCACGAGCCCCGCAACGCGAGCCGTCTACTACGTCATCAAGGGGTCAAAGGTCGAAAGGATATCATATCTATGTACATGTATCTTCAATGGTATCATATCGCAAGGCGATCTCCAGCGATACCTGATCGGAGGAGGTGGAGGATATCGGCCGGGTGATCGGTGCGTGATGGAAAGGTAAGGTCAACGGCGCTTAAAGGTATATTCAGGATTTTGATTATGCAACCTTAATTATTATGTATTTCATTGAAAGCGATGGAATAGAAAATGAGATGGAATAGCGCACTAGTAGCTAGTTAGTATAGGGAGATGTATATTCCTATTCAAAGTGCAACTTACGTGGAAGACATACATAAAATAAACATTAAAAGAGATGTATATTTAGATAACATGATGTTTTGTGTTGTACACATTCATACCTAAGATACATGTAGGTACAGGAAAAGTTAAAACAAAAAATATCCTTTGTTCAATTGTTACCATGTTCTTCTTTTTCATTCGCCAAATGAACAGTAACACCAAAATTAAAATTCACATGGATGCTAAAGGTGTGTATAAAAACTTGATACGGCAAACTAACAAACCCTCAAATTTCACTTTAATAATGTCAGTGCCGATGATGCACAATTATTGCATCATACGATAGACACTTTTGAACTGTGATCACTTTGAGACGGCGAAAGTTAAAGCAAAAGTGGTGTTCTTGCCGTAGAAATTCATCAAGACAGAAAATAATGTCTTCGAAAACACGTTTTTCATATATACTTTGAATGAAATACTGACGCACAGCAGTTGCCCCTATATATACACGCAGAAAACATGACTCAAAAACATAATCAAATATTGTTCTGAACCTGAATATCTGTGCAAACACAGATATTCATACGTGGGACAGTGTTTCAAACTATGTGCGATCAAAACCTTATGACGCTGCCCAACGTCGGAAATGCACAGTATTTTGTGATAAATGTGTACAAATGTTCTGGTAATAATTGGTGGCAAATCGCGTTAATTTCGAAAGTAAAACTAAAAGTCCTTATGTTCAAATGAGAACGATTTTTAAAAATATTGTAATCTTGTCTTTAGGTTCATCTGAACACTTCAATAATCGTAAATATATTTTTGACGAAAGGGAAATTTGAAAAACCGAAACCTGTCCCATGCTTTTATTGTTAATACGAATACAACACGGTATGAGGAAACCGCTATATTTCCAATTGGATTTTGAGGATTTTGACAATGTTACTAAGTCCCTTTTAGCTTTGTATAACATATAATCGATTTATACGATTTAATATGATATTATTTCGATTATCAAAACGGGGATAATAGCTTTAAGGAGCGAGTTGCAAATTTTCAATCGTAAAAAGTGAACGAAAACTGGACAAAATCGCCACGGGGAGAGAAGCGTCAGCTGTTGTTATAGAGTCAGGGTTGAAATAAAACACTCCTTTCTATGTGACAAGAACAAGCAGAAGAAGATGAGAACTTTGAAAATTCATGATGAAACAACCAATCGCGATTTTGAAATCTATAGTTATCTTTTTTATACTTTTAAAAAGGGGTTTGCAAAAGAATGAATGATACATAATGATGTCATCATGTTTATTCTCAGATTTTGATGGATACATGGCATTATTGTTGAATGTTGGAAATGGCTATATACTTATTTAGAATAAACTTTTATCACGTTACAATACGAACTTGAAATAAAACAGTAAATAAATTAGCAATATTACAATCACACTCAAACTATAACCTAAACTAAAACTAACAATCATGTTTACACACACATATTATTCCATTTTCAACGACTTTTACTTAAAAATAATGCGACTGTAAAGACCAGTCCTATTTCTGGCATGCTAAAAAAAAGGAAGTCATTTTACTGGTAGCTCTCGCACACACATAAGAAGTTTTAAACTAATTACTCAAGTCAAATAGGTATGCTTATGAACCATCACGCATTTCACTTGAAAGCATAAGCAGTTGAATTAAGTTAACTTTTTTTTTCATTTAATTTATTTCAGCATACTTTATACTTCATACACTCTCTGGCGACGATAATCCTTGGAAGGAACAACTTAAATAGGTTTATAGGTTATATCTAACATGTCCAATGCTGATACAATTTTAATAATCCCGGGGAACCCCTATTTCATTCCCGATTTTTGTATATCTATATAATATTGTTCATTTTAATTAATATTATATATTTCTGGTCAGTTTCTCTCCGTTTGAAATAGTATATAAAAAGGGCTATAATTTATACAATAATTATATTGTATGATTTTACAGAATGTGGGACGGGAAATCTGAGAGTCTTAAAGGTCTTGAAAGAATCCTCGCTCACAACACTCTAAGCATTACATGGGAGGAATATTTAGTCTTATTTTCGCGTAAAACAGGAACAAACTGATTCACAGTCGAAACTCGGTTGAGGGGTGGGAATCTACCCTTAATTCATCCTAATCCAGGCTCTCTTTATAACGTTTCGTTTATGATTACTCAACATGGACAAACGTGGAAGTTGTAAAGGATGTCGTTGGCTTTTGGCAGATTTTTCAGCCCGAGGTTAAAGGAAATCTAAGGTTTTTGAGAATTTAAATCGCCACCTAAATAGGAAATATTGGATCGACGCGACATCGTAGAACGGTATATTCGTTTATAGGATGGGGTTTTTCTGTCGAAAACCTCTGTATTAGTTGACATGGATTACTGCAAGTCCACACATTTCTGAATGTTACAATAAACGTAGAATAAATGATGTCTGAGTCTTAAAAGTCAATGCTGGCTTCAGAACGGATGAAAAGATATAAACATATTATTATAGGTATACAATTTTTATTGGAAAGGTAATCTGCTAAATAGGTCGATAGAATGCTAGACATTTTTATCGCGTTTATCAAGTTTGTTTCGGAAGTGAATTATGTGTCACACGCACAGCTTTGATACAGACATAATTTTGTAAAGAATTTAATGTAGTATGGAAGTAATTTGAACAGTTATCGGATATACGGGAATCTTGTTGCTATGAACTTGAAGGTAATGTTGAATCTATGATCATCCCGTTTAAGGTTAGGAATGATCTATGGACTAGTTCGAAAATATTCGAGGATCGATATCATATCAAACCATAATTCCATAATTATTGTAAACCATCTCGGTGTTTTTAAAAAAAAATGACCGGGCAAAAATCCGACATGCCGGTTACTTTGAACAAAATGTGAACACACTGTGAGGGCATTATCGCCACAGTGTGAAATTGACTGCGTTCACAGCTTGTAAAAACGGTGCGCTCACACTGTGTATCTCAGCAATTTCACAGTGTATTCACAATGTGTTCAAAGTGTGAGTGGAAACGCTCGAATAAACATTGTGGTCCACGCTGTGAAACACAATTGTGTTCACATTGTGTTCACACTGCGGATGAGTGTGTTCTTGCTAGATCAAGATGATTGCATTAATATTGTCACTTGAGTCGACCGTGGCTCACAGAGGGTTAAGAGATTTAGATGATACCACTTCAATGCCACGTAGTACGTACGTCCCCCCGGGGCGCGAGCTAGCAGTCAATGGAAGATTATCATTCTTATGCTGGAATTTTCCATCATTAATTTTTTCTTCAAAATTATGAGCTTATACGTCATGTACGGATTATATCAGCCTGTTTAAAGAGGGGGTCAACAGTTTTTTGTTGTTGCTATATACAATCGTGAACAGAAAACGAATTCTAATAGTATCATTATGTTGTATTAACAGTCGTTGAAATATAAAAGGTAAACTTATACAGGAATATTTAATGATTTCTTTGACAAATTTGCTATGGCTTCGTATATATTTCAACTTATTTAACGAAATGTCCTAACAGGTTTTACCCATTTCCACGGAACTAAAATAATACAACTTACTGTGGAAATTCACTAAAATGATTTCTAAAAGCATGAAAACGAGGCAGTGAATCGCCAATATGAGAAGTCTAATGCGAGCCCCCTCTCTACCCACACACACTTTGCTGTAATATACATTTCCGTCAAAATTCGCACCCACCCCAACCCAACCAACAGAACACAATTTATTAATCAGAACACTTCGTCTTCTTTGATGGATAGAATGAGTGTACCGATGACATCACACAACAATAAAAAAAAAAACAAATCGCCGTCTATAAAAACAAACTGGCCGGGAAAATATTGAAATTGCGTTTATTAGATAATCAGCGAAGTATCTTGTAGGGGGGAAGTTTTTAATTTATCGCGGGCTCCCCGCTAAATACGTCATTCGGTCATTACACAGCGCGCTGAGCCCACGCAGCCACGCACGCATGTTGTAAAATAAATAAAAAATCCCTCCAAAAAAAGTTCTGCAATGCAAGTTTGAGCGTTGATATCTCTCCCGTTACTACAGCATCCTACTTGAATTTGGTATCATTGTAAAGCATATTTATTTCACGTTACATTCATGCCCCATTTGTAATTCATGTAATTCATCCAGTACACCGGAATAGTTATAATCATGCAGGAAACAGCCCAAACGTTCGTGCTATATAGCAATATTTGTTAGGCGTTATCGCTGACGACGAATTAATTTTCAATAGTTAAACCAACATCTGAATGGTTATGATGCAAAAGCAAGTACGGATTTTAAAATAAAGCCACCATTGTACACCAGAAAATTAAAAAAGTATTGCTTTTTAATTGATTCCATTATCAACATACATTTCGCACATAAAATATCTTACATGTACTTATTTCCCATTGTTGTTCCAGCACTATCACTTTAATATAATATATACTTGATAACTGTATTAGTAATAATAAATGCAGGGACCAAAAACAATTATTGTAAATTCACGACAATTACTTTAATATCAAATTGAATTGGATTGTACTAGTTTCATGGAATAAGATAAAATTGAACTTCGAGTCAACTTGCCAGCAAAGTCAGGGGTCATTATTGATCATAAATTTGTCATTGCTAATTGATTGCCTCGGGGAAAAAAATGTGATTTAAAGCGTTATTAGCGTCGATCTATCATCTGCACCGACTAGGTATGTTTAGAGGGATCTAGTAGTTTTGTTGACATGTGCAAAAAATGATAAATTGTTGATAAAATGTTAACTTGTGTGATCTATGTCCACTAAGTAATGTGTAAACATTTCACGTTTAAATGGATGTTAGATGACCGAGTTATGAGCGAAAAAGAAAAGTGATGCTCGCTAACTCATTGCACTGACTTTTTACACATTTATAACTTTCCACTGGATAATTAAAAATCCGAACACTTCAATCTTAAATATCTTTTTAACGAAGGGGAAAGTAGAAAAAGCGATACCTGTTCCATGCTTCTATCAGTAACACAAATACAACAAGGTATGTGATATCCACTAGAGTTCTATATACATGTTCTAAGCAACTTTTGTTGATTTGGACAATGTTACCAAATCCCTTTAACTCCTGCGATATGATTTACTTTTATAGCATAAGGAATTCAAAAGGTAAATTGCGTCAAAATTACTGACCATTTTAAGTAGTCTCCGAGGGCCACTTACTCGGGCATACTCACCCAAATCGTCCGATTACAAATATTTCGACAAATTTAAGAAATATTTTGAAAATTGTTTGAATAAAATATCGCTCTTTCATTTCGGTAGAAATGGGTCATAAATTCAACTTAGGCAATTTATAAAAGAAAATTGGTTATCAAATACGGTATACCATTTTGATTTTGCTGGACATTAGGTTGACCTTGGTTAAGTACACATTATATTGATTTATATTTATCTTTCTTTATTATTATTAGAACAAAAAAGTTCGCCGAAAGGTAACTGAATTATAAGTATAGTCCCCCGACTATGTCGATATCTGTGCACAACGTGAATGAAAACGAGTTTTTGTGAAACTTAATTATGCATTGAATAGAGGTGATCGGCTGTGCGATCAAACCTGGCTATAATAAAGACCATTCAGGGGAGACAAAAATGTGATCTTTGTATAAAGTAGGTGGTCTTTATTCATATGTAGATGTAAACCGCCTTCTTTATGGAGTCAAGAAATATGTTCCTTACAGATAGGTGGTTTTTATACGCAGGTGGTCACTAAACTAGAGCATGTTTCACTGTAATTTGTATATCAAAGAGGTTTAATTTCTTAAACCTCCTTGTGTATATTCAAATCGACGCTCCTTAAATACAAAAAAGCGTGTTTCATAGACGTGGGAAAGTTGCCAGGCAATCCTGGTCGAGTGGTTTGACAGAAAGTCCCGTGATAAGAACGTGTGGGTTCAAGCCACGGTGTATAGCTCCTTTTGTATAACGTGCATTTTTTATTACTCGGCAAGGGTCCCTTGTTCCGCTCGATAGAAATTAGCGTCTGAAAGGTTTATTTAAACATAAAATATAATTATGCATGATTTAAAAATCTAGTGTTTACCAAAAAGAAGAAAAATATGCCCAAAACTTATAATGCACATGGGTAATTGTTCGAGTCTTACATAACCCGTCTATATAATAGCGCTCTTGTATACCATAGTCGCTCGAGCTAATATGCTCCCCAGGGAGTTGAGATGGTGCACACGATAATCGTGTGGGTGGATTTGAACTGAACCTAATGACTAAGGGTAATGATGCCCCTGCGATTATAGTTCTCCTAGATAGACGGTGAACCAATAAAATACACTAATTATAATTATATCGTGATTATCTTCTTGAATTATCTGATCACCACTTAGACTGAAAATGTCGCTAACCCTCATCTCCGCGGGAGGATTCCCAGTTCGATGACATTTTAATCACAATTATTCTCAAAGTTCACTCATAATACTGATTTTTAAAATCTATGTATGGCTTATACAATAATAATTGGCTTCTGTTTGCTTGTAACATCACAGGTAATTAAGTAAATAACAATTAAGGACAAACCCAGATTGTCATAAGTTTATTTAAAATGCTGTTTTATCTTAATGAACCCTGCGGAACCTTTTGAAACGATCGATGCATATTAATATTGTTTTTCATTCAATGGTCATAATTCCTCCAAAGTGATCCTTAAAATGCTTGTTAATTACGTAAGACTGATGAGATTTGAGTTAACGCCCGTTTGAACTATTAATTCATGACGCCACCCTTTAAAAAAATCAACCCACGTTCAAAATGTTCCATTACACAATTTTCTATAACAAATATGATGATTGTTTGTTCAATTTAAAAGAAAACAAACAAATAATGCAAATTAAATTTGAAATTGACGTCATTCCCTTTTTTGTAATAACTATAAATGTTTTTGTTTTATTTTGAAATAATATTATAATTATTTATTTTAAAAATATTGTGTTTTTTCAACAATTATTTAGGTTCGAAATTAATCATTTATAGCCTTTTCCGAATTAATTTAACCGTGAAATAGGAAATATTAGCACGTGAGAAGTATTCACGTTGTAGCGCAATTAAAACTCCAGATCGAATTTTGTGATAACGGTGATATATATCGCGGGAACTCATTAAAGCAGTACGACCACGACCACGCAAAAGGAAAAAAAAAAAAAAAAACATCACGTAAGAACACAAAACCAGCAAGAACAACAAAAACAATTAAAATATCTTAATATAAACAATATTATTCCCAGCTCCATGATAAATAAGTAAACAACAATAACAATAGAAACAGCAAAATGCAGGTCAAAGTCACCTTCCCCTTATTTCGAGTTAACTAAATTGTTATATTGATTATGTCTGTGTGCAATAATGCAAATATACTTGCACTGTTTTATAGTAGGCTATTATATAATTGTAAAGATGATAAAGATGATGATGATGATGATGATGATGATGATGATGATGATGATGATGATGATGATGATGCTGCTGCTGATGATGCTGATGATGCTGATGATGCTGATAATGATGACGATGCTGACGATGCTGACGATGATGATGATGATGATGATGATGATGATGATGATGATGATTACAATTATAATTGATGATGTAATAACTTACAACACGAACAGAGATTATTATAATAATTATGTTTTGTTGCATAATTTTGTTTTCGTATTACAAACAAAATGTCATGTCGTCCATCGAAAGTCAAAAAGTCATGACCAAGTGGTATTTATCAATGTAAATTGATAGACAACCTCAAAATAATGTAGTATAATATATTTCAGAAAAAAATGCAGGGTTTTAGTGTAGGAAGTTCAATACAGTACAACACGCCCATAAACCGTTTGCCAGATTTTGCGCGCGAATAGCTGACGTTGGCCAAAAGCCGCGCGTTTCTTTTTTTTTTTGGCCGCCATTTACATTTAATTGTCTCTTTTTTTTTCTTGTTATCCCTCATGAAACGTAGCACAGCTTCTTTTATCACCTGTTTCTAGAGATGATCCTGACTGTCTCGTTTTTGCTGTTTAAGGAAGTTACGATCATATGGAATAATAATTGTAAAAATGTAAACATTTCCTCCTCACAAAACGCGGCCTGGTCTCTTTCGGAACAGGAAAAAACAACCAACATTTTGACAAAATCTTATCCGTTCGTCCACTTGCAGTTGTTTCCGATTTATTGTACAGGTGTCATCGATTTTTAAATGATAATATGAAAGTGGATTTAGCGCATTTTGGAAGCGAGCTCTTCATATATAACTGTTGGCCTTGAGTTTGTAATTGATGAAGTGTTTCTTAAACGAGTGGTATTTCGATTAAAATTTGTATAACTTTCCATTCCCATTGTATTTTCAAATTAAGAAACAAATAAACTGTGTTTAAAAAAAAATAATATGTATATTATTTTGCTGTCTTCTCAACTGTGAGATGGCATTACTTTAGTACTTAATTATTTATCATTTTGTAATTAAATCTTTATCTCATATATAATTACTTTCTTTTGTTTAACGCCATGAAGAAAAGAAATAACAGAAACGCCCCAGAAAATTGTTCTACATAACCATTATAAAGTTATAGTAGTTTAAAACAATCATTCATACAACTGACTTTCAAAGCTTTGCTCAGAGATACGATGAAAATATGAGCAATGGAGGAGGATTTCAGACATTTGTTTGTGCATAAAAAAAAATTTGTAAAGATGCCAAGAATGATAACTGTAATTTGATAAGCAATTACGTTCAACTTCAGGGACAAAGCAAATTAAAATACCAGAAAGTCTCAAATAATTTATGTGCCGGCTTTCTTTTGATAGTTTTTACCTGAGCGAAAATATATTAGGGTCTCTCTTTCATATGCAATAAATAATTAGACAGATGACCCACATCGTTGTGACTTGGGGTTGTAGCTAAAATCAGTATCATATTTTTTTTTTAATGATTGTTTCTGACGAAATAGAGAAGAAAAGGGCACAATGATTGGAAATATGACGAGTTATGTCATCATTAGAGACTATAATACAGTACCTTCAAGTAAAGTCATTCTAAAAAGAATTATGATTATCTAAAGTACAGCGAAGATTAGAATGTCATGAGCCAACAAGTTATGAGTCGGCTTTCTTTTGATATCCCTTTTTACCTGAGCTCAAATATACGGTGGTCCTTGTGGCACTTTATCGTTACAGGTGACCCATAACTTTATGAGTACTTGTATATTGAGACCAACCGTTAAATCATAGTAATTCATTCAATACAAATTTGGAATGTGCACCCGGTGGGGAATTATCAGAAGGCAATCGTTTAAAGCGAGTACGATCGTTTCAGGATTTGTTTCTATTTATACTCTCTTATCACGATGACTGATATAAATTAGATGTGATTGAATTTGCTATTATCTATTTTTTCTTTAGAAACGAATTTATTCCATAAATGAACCTGTAACAATCTTGGAGAAGAATGTAATTTGGTAATACATTTTTATTTTGTTATAATGTTATTAAAGGGATAGTTGAGTTCTGGTAAGGAGAGTACAGTTTTAGTGAAACTGAATTTTAGTAACCAAAACCTGCATCATTACATTACAAACTAATAGTTATAACTAGAAAGGAACACAAAATTACAAATGACGTAGTAAAGATCATGTTATCATTCAAAAAGAGCCGTTAAAACGTAAGAGGGCGCTCTCTAAACACTCATCGGTTTCAACCATTTTGAATAAAATATTGTGCATGTGATGCTTTGTTGAAATAGTGATTAGATAGAGAAATAACCAACAACTATTTAAATACCTATTTTGTAACTTTTTGAAAAGAGGAAGCATTTTTTTGAATTTTTAACGGCTGGTTCAAAATTCTCTAATAAACCCGGGGCCCCGGCTTTATTACAAATTGTTATATTTATGGATATTTCAGCCGTTTCTGAACCGATTTTGATCAAACAAAGATGATTTTATTGTTTAAATATTATGCTCTTTCAAATTTTCCACTCAGTTTTTAATTACCTCAAAAACCAATTAAGTAGTCTAGCACCCTCTCTACCAAAACTCAACTTTCCCTTTAATATTCATGGGGTTATATCAAATAATAATGTTTCTTTAGCAAATCTGTCTCTAAATATGTTTTTTTTTAAATACCTGAAACGATGACGATGAAAGGAATTTAATGCAACGCTTGGTTTACGTCTGCGCCATTTGTAACACAAACTTTTACAGGTTTTTATTAAAGAGTATTCAGTTGTTCTGTTCAATTTTTAGAAGTAGAACACTAATAATATTGTTTGTTATCATTGTAATTCTGTCTAAAAATATATGTTAGAGATGAAATGAATAAATGTAATGTTCTGAAATGAACTTTGAAGTGGTGATAAACCCTTTTATTTCATACAAAAATGACAGTGAACAAATCAATTTAATAACATATTAAGATGGTTGCAACCGGACGGCCGGAGTAAGCAACTAAAACAACTAAAATCTAAATATATCAAAGAAATGTATAGTACTAGTAGTACATAAAGAACGATATACATCTTTAAATTGTTATGTACTTTCTCGATTGAACCGAACTATAGAGTGAAATTTAACCCTGACTCCGTTCAGCTGACTGACTGAACCTATCGGGTAGAATGAGGTCTCAGCATGACGCTGGGAACTTATTTCGCTGTGCAGTCAGGCTCAATTATAAGGTCTCCGTAAATTGTCAAGGTGGAGATGTCACACTTCTTCGGCTCCCAAGGGAGCCTTTAGGCAATGCGAGGTTAAGATTTAGGCCTATACATTGTTTATTGAATATATATCATATTCAATAAGATGATACTGGATAATAACCTACTTCTTCTTTCGTATCCTACATCTACACTACTCTACACTACGCTACACTACTAGTCTAAAATATTAAATATTTGGCCATGACTTTGCACATCGCAGGGCTGTCTCATTCGCAACCACCAGATCTTCTTGACTACACGGTTCCTCAAGGTTAGGACACTGAAGGAGGTGTTGCATGGTTTGTGCAAACACGAGGGTGTTAAATTACCACCACTGGTATCTGCACCAGCCTTGTTTAGATCAATGTGGTGTTAATTTAACACCCAGTGGTGTTAATTATCACCCTCGTTTTTGCAGTGTACTTGTTGTACTACTAACTACCACATGTACTACTACCACATGTTGTACTACTACTACTACTTCTACTACTACTACTACTACTACTACTACTACTACTACTACTACTACTACTACTACTACTACTACTACTACTACTACTACTACTACTACTACTACTACTACTACTACAACTACTACTACTATACTACTACTACTACTACTACTACTACTACTACTACTTCTACTATTACTACTACTATTATTATTTATCGACTTTGCTACTCTTTTCTCTCGAATGTTTGAGTAAATGGGAAGGGTGGGACCGTATTAGTCATCGCTTTATCGCCCTCTACGGTAGCTCATCAAATATTACGTAACAAAAGCAGTGAATTATGTTCATTGATTTGTGTTAGAGGTTTTCTCTGTGTTGGTGAGGGAATATTACAAATCATTGGTATGTGTTCGGGATTGTAATTTTTATTTCAATAATTCAGTCAACAATAATGGAGAAAGCTCATCTTTAAAAAAACGTGCTACACTATGTTGATAGGATAGTCACAACAATCAAAATGTCAACATTCACGTTTCTATATTCCATTATAAAAAAAAACAACAAAAACAAATGAAAGTGAGAATCTAATGTTAGCGATACAACGATACGTGTCAGTCGCAGCATAGTTTGTTATGAAAAAGTACGCGAACACTATCTATACACAAACACACACACACACATACTAGACAAAAACAACAACGTGATCTTGAGAGCCGAGATTGGTTTACTTTATTTTTTCGCTGCTCCGTCCGGTGCGGAGTGATGGATCGAAGGTGAGAGTGGCAGCGAAAGGAAGGGTACGCTCTGTGCAACCGAACCATGTGTAATGCGAAGTGGTGAACGATCGTGTCTCGACCGCCAAAGTCAAGGGTATATGTCCAGGGTCGTAGACTAGTAGCAACTGGGACCCTGGGGGGAGGGGGGGGGGGGGCACGTGCCCTCCCACCTGCACACGAAGTTCATGTGATCCTCCATGTGCCCCCACTAAAAAAACACATTATGCTTATGGTACGAAAATGGACGAAGTAAAAACGCAAGTTTGATTAAAATCAACTATTTGTTGTTTCAATTCAAATCTATGACATATTCAACAATGATCATCATCATCATCCTCATCATCATCCTCATCAACATCATCATCATCATCATTATCACCATCATCATCATCGTCATCATCACCAAACATCATCACAATCAATTCACGGTAATTAACAATTCTATTTTTGCTTGTCAGGTGATGAACGGGAAGGGATATATTCAGGCACAAAGGTCCTCAATCCCCGGGAAAATGTGCCTGTACGCATATTATGCCATCGCTGAAAAAGGCACATTTCCTTGTGCCTCCTCACAAATGCACAATGAAACGCACAAACAACGAACAATTTTATTATATACCTTTGACACTGCTTCATAATTTCTGATTGTATTCTAAAAATCTGTTTTTTATATTTCATGTTTAGTTATGCCCATTTTTTTTTTTACACGGCTTGTAATAGGCGGGGGTCAGGTGGTGCAGCTTTGTCCGAAAGTACGCCAAGTAACTTTGTTTTTAAAATTATACCAGCGCGAAAAAATCTTAAAGGAAGTGGATGCGACGATGAACTCTTGGGCCGGAAATATATTGAAGGGATCGGAAAGGTTTTGCGAAGCTGATAAACAAGTCTTGTACTTTTCTTTACAGCGATATACTGCATAGACTACTTGAACTTTCGAGGGACCCCAAAATCACAAATGCCACAATTCGAATTTCGAGCGGTGATAACTAAATTGATTAGGAACATGCAAACACACAGACAAAAGATCATACAAACAAATGAATACGAACACAATGCACATATTATTACATTTATTATCAGTATTAAATATACTAACCAAACGAATAAGTGATCATACAGCATCATGCACTTTTCCAACAAAAAATTAAGTAGGGCATTATAGTTGTACACTTAAATATAACCCCTTGAAATTGGTTTACAAACACCACACGTTAACTTGTTGGAAGACAAATCCATAATTTGTTTTCTAGTAAAGAAAAATTCTCACTAAGGGACCGATTCCCATAAGCGCCAAGTGTTTTATACACGACTTTCACATTGGTCTCAAAATGGTATTCTCATATCAATATTATATACAGGCCCTCCTCTAAAAGGCCACCCTGAGATTTTCGATTTTCGTCATTAGATGGCTTCAGTTTACCTAGATTCGTTTATCTATGTGTGTGTTTATTTATTCTAAATAATGATGTAGACCCGGTGATCACGTGTAGCCACCGCTAGTACTTCAACTCTAAAAAACAAACAAAAATCAATAACAATATAGGTCTACAGACTGCATCCATGTCCCTAGTCTAGGTTCTTTAAAGGGATCTAGTAACTTTGTTGACATGTGCAAAAAGTGATGAATGGTTGGTGCAAGGTATATTGTTGTTATCTCATATGTCCACAGGGTATTGTGTGAACATTTCAAGTCAAATGGACTTTGCATGGCCAAGTAATGAGCGAAAATGCAAAGTGATATTCACTAACTCACTGCACTCACTTTGGACACGGTTTCAAAACTCCGGGGGGATTTTTTCTTATCTGAATACTTCGATCGTACATATCTTGTAACGAAAGGGAAATATGAAAAAC
The DNA here is from genome assembly GCA_037951105.1 of Echinarachnius parma. Classification (NCBI taxonomy): domain Eukaryota; kingdom Metazoa; phylum Echinodermata; class Echinoidea; order Clypeasteroida; family Echinarachniidae; genus Echinarachnius; species Echinarachnius parma. The sequence goes on along the minus strand of JBAMJV010000735.1, from coordinate 78,103 downwards.
CGAAACCGGTCCCATGATTTTATTGTTAATACGAATACAACAAGGTATGAGGGAACCGCTAGAATTAAAATTTTATTTTGAGGATTTGGACAATGTTACTTTAATAGTCCCTTTAAACTCATTTCCCCCATATTCACGACGCCCGGTCAATCTGATCCCCTGTGTTGTCTTTTCACCACTTCTAGGGTGCTCGCCAAACCACATTACCAGGGTCTTGGGATTAAAATAGGCATTTTTATTATAGGAACTCTGTGATTATATAGGCCTATGCAAAATCACCAGCGCGCTTAGGACAAACGTTAGACTATTGAGTGTGTGGTCAAGTGTAGCCATTACTCTCTCTCTAAATATGTGATTTCCATTGTAATAGGGTCTCGATATCTTCTGTGTTTGCTTTTGACCACTTCAAGATAGCTCGTCAAACCATAAACCTACAGGTCTATGGTCAAACCTTGGATAGTACTAGGACTATCCATGGTCAAACCAAACATTGGGCTTATACGATATGGGAACATAATTATAGCAAAATCACCAACGCGCTTAGGACAAACTGTAGACTATTAATCGTGTTAATAATATGCGGTCAAGCGCAGACATTACTTTCTCATAACATCTGTGATTTCCATTATAATAGGGTTTCTATAACTTGTGTGTTTGCTTTTGAAGACTTCAAGATACCATACCTGGGAATACGCATACACAATTAGCACCATGCAATGCGCTTTGGACCAACTCTATATAGGTTATTAATAATACGCGGTCAAGCGCAGACGTTCTCATCAAATCTGTGATTTCCATTACAAAAGGGTCTCCATAACCTCTGTGTTTGCATTTGAAGATTTTGAGATTGCTCGCCGAACCATACCTGAGGTTTAAACCGATGGGACTAAGTACGCAAAATCACCGTGCAACCCGCTTATAGGACCAACTCTAGACTATTGTAGTATTAGTATGCGGTCAAGCTCAGGCATTATTCTCTCTTCAAATCTGTACTTTCCATTATAATAATGGTCTCCATATCTTCTGGGTTTGCTTTTCACGACTTCGAGGAAGCTCGCCAAACCACATCATACCTGTGGATTACAGTTTATAGTTACCAAATAGGCCTACGGAAAATACTAATAGGCCTTCACAAAATCACCACCGCGACAGAGCCTATACCTAGGACCCAGATTAGACTATTGTACCGGCGATCGATCGGGCTGCTGGCCAGGTGTACTATTATAGGATGCTGAAGTGTTGTTTTGTGTGGCTTCTTCGAATGGCTTCCGAATGGTCAAGTCATGTCTGTCCAGTGGCCTGGTTGTGTCTACTGGACCAAACGAAGACGGGACCGGAATGAATAGGCATTGCATGGGATACTCTACAGTCTGCTATAATTATATCCATTCTAGCCTCATGAATAGGCCTGCCACCCATAAAGACCACTCGACCGCACCAAGGTCCGAAATAGAATGAATGGGATGGGGAAGGTGATTTATTTATTATTTTTTTGTCGATGTTGAAGCATCATTACAAACCAGTATTTTGCATGACTGCCCCTCTCCAGTCTCGGTCAAAAGATTCTGGAAAGAAGATTAAAAAAGTGTACGGTCAGGCTGCCATTACAGATTAAGAATGGCTACTATATATTATCTCGAGTACCTGGCTTTACACTTGACCGTGGGAAAAAGGAAAGTAAAAAAAAAATCTTTGCTGTTTTGTTGCTGTTCCATGTTGGTATAATGGGACGGCACTTCAGTTCGATAGTATGTCTACCCAATCAGTTGGTCGTAGCAGTCTTGCGGTATAATGTACAATCACATGCAATCTTGATATGCCTGTCTAAAATGTCTACTCAGAGATTATTAGAATCATAGTTCGTCTATGATCCAAGAATTTATAACACATTGGTCGTGAAAGCCTATAGCGGTATACACGCACAATAGCAAGCAATTTTGATAGCCTGTCTGGATTATAGTTCGTCCAGTCCGAGTCCGTCTACCATGACCGATGACCTGAGTCTCCAAGACGTCCTGTATAACAAATTGGCCGTAGCTGTCTTGCGGTACAAGTACAATATAATTCAATCTGACATTTCTGATAGATTGTATGAAGTCTACCCAAAGATTAAGAATCGATGATGTTTGGTAAGGCCTATACATCGTCTATGCTGGATAGACCAGGCTAGTCTAGATACTTACTGATACTTCACGCTAACTCCAAAGAGTCTCTCGAGTGGACGCCGCATAGAAAACTCTGATTAATTAATTCGTTTCGGTAACGATGGGTAATAATGAGACAGGTTTTTATGACACGGATTATTTGACAAGAAAGCTTGATCAGATTGAAACCAATCTAGGATGCAGACATTATTCGGCTAGACTGCCTTTGTATTGTTCTTATTTTCTTTTTAGACTGGAACCGGCATGGATACAAAAATGTTTTGTGTTTTAAAGATTATGCAATTTCACTTTAAAGGGATCTAGTAACTTTGGTGACATGTGCAAAAACTGAAAAATGGTTGATAAAATGTGAATTTCTGTCATATGATAATTGTGCACTGAGTGATGTGTGAATGAATGTCATATGACCGAGTAATGAGCAAAACATGCACAGTGATAATCGCCAACTCATTGCGCCGACTTTGTACGCAGTTATAATTATCCAGTAGATAATTGTAAATCTGAACACTTCAATCATACATTTCTTTATAAAAGATGATAAAATTGGAAAACCGCAAGTTGCATGTTCCATGCTTCTATTGGCATACACATACAATGAGGCATTTGAGAACCGTTAGAGTTCCGAGATTTTTGACAATGTTACTAGATCCCTTTAAAAGATGACATAAAAAGTTACATACCCGTGGGAAGCATTTATTTCTATTTTAGGGGGAATTAGGAGTTCTACTGTGTGTCGCACAATTAGTGGTATACCAGTATTTAAAGCGATGTGAAGCCATATTATTTTACATAAAGAGGCTAAAGTGAATGTGGATAATTTGCAGAAGAATTTAATTCACCGTGCACCACTACATACAGAGTTTGCCTCAAACCCGAAGCAATGATTGAAGGGATCTAGTAACTTTGTTGACATGTGCAAAAAGTGATGAATGGTTGATGCAATGTATATTGTTGTTATCTCATATGTCCACAGGGTATTGTGTGAAAATTTCAAGTCAAATGGACATTGTATGGCCAAGTAATGAGCGAAAATGCAAAGTGATATTCAGTAACTCACTGCACTCACTTTGTACACAGAAGAAAAACTCGCCCGGAGTTTTTCTTATCTGAATACTTCGATCGTACATATCTTTGTAACGAAAGGGAAATTTGAAAAACCGAAACCTGTCCCGTGATTTTATTGTTAATACGAATACAACAAGGTATAAGGGAACCGCTAGAATTAAAATTTTATTTTGAGGATTTGGACAATGTTACTAAGTCCCTTTAATTAGTGTCTTCTGTATTCGCTCTTTAAACATGTTAAACAGCACATTTAAAAATTATATATAATATACAAAAGAAAACAATGTTATAAAAAAACATAATTCAAACATGGCAGATACCATTACACATACATATATAAGGCAAGTATGAATATTTACTATATACATAACATAATGTGGAAAATGGAAATGATAATAGTCCAAATTTATATAAATTGTTGCGAATAACTTAAAGGGACTTAGTAACATTGTCCAAATCCTCAAAATATTGTTTTCATAATAGTGGTTCCCTCATACCTTGTTGTATTCGTATTAACAATAAAATCATGGGACAGGCTTCCAATAATATACATTGCATCAACCATTCATCACTTTTTGCACTTGTCAACAAAGTTACTAGATCCCTTTAACATTTCTACAATTTCCAAACGCCGGGATGTACCAACAAGTTCACAATACACAATCAGATAATAAAAAATGAAGAATCAAAGTGCAGTTTTAAATGTTTGATAAAATTTGTACGTTTTAGTTCACCAAATGTAAAAAAATAAAAAATCAAAGCAATTATTTGGGCATGTGCTTTATAACTATAAAATCTTTATGTAGAAAGACAATAAGAAGTTATGTAAGATAAGATTAATAAAATAAAAAGACAACTATCATGATTCACCTGATTATATTCAAGAACTTATTAGTTTGTATAAATCATCTAGGGTCCTTCGTTCAAGTTCAAAGAATCTTTTAGTTCAGTATTCTGTTAAAACTAAGACATACGGTCAGCGGTCTTTCCAGTTTGCTGCACCTATGCTCTGGACCAAACTTCCTTACCATATTAGACAATCTGATACAGAGCATCAATTTCGAGCCAATTTAAAGGCTTTTTTGTTTGTTAATGAATTGTAAGTTTTTTTAACTATTTTATCTTTGCTTAAATACGCTTCTATTTCTCTCTCTCTTTCATTTATGCGCACTGAGACTTAATTGTAAGATTGCGCTATATAAGAAACGACTATTATTATTATTATAACTAGAAAGCATAACGCCTAATATAACAGGGAGGCGTTAATATGATAACACGAATGTTAAAGGAAGAACATCGTTATGTTCGGATGATAACTTCGAAAAAATTACGTAAAAGTCAAGTACTGAATGGACAATTTCAGAACTCAACAGGACTCAAGCAAGTTTGGTACTTTAATCAATACAAATAAACACAAACATTTGACTTGAGATAATAGTGTGGGAACAACCCATCCAGTGGTGTAGCGTGGTCGGACTGATTGGGGGGGGGGGGGGGGGGGGGGCACGCAAAATTATTGGGGGGCACACCTTATGTATTTCTTTGTTTTTTCAAAAAATGGCCCCTTATGTTTTCTATTGTTTGTTTCAAAATTATTGGGGGGGGGGGGGGGGGGGCACAGCCCCCCCCGTGCCCCCCGTAGCTACGCCACTGATTAACCATCAAAAGGCAAAGCAAATTCAGACTCAATACAAAATGAAAGTAACATAAATATATTGTACATGTACAGTTAGAAAGTTAATTATAAGAAAATCGTTTTTTTAATCAATGAGGTTAATCAACTTTCAAACTTTTTTGTTACAAATGTTTAACGTCAGCTCTTCGCTAAATCGGAAATTAGATATTGAACCTTCTATAACTCTATGAAATAGCTTCTTTAAAAATGACTTTTACTTAGTTATATGGACATGAAATTGTATAATATAATCGATGTTGTGAATAATTATTGTTGACAAACTAATGCATACTGTGCGCATGCATGCTCGGTTAAATGATTGATTTAGTTCCAAAAGTTAAAAAGCTCGGTTTTGCGGCAATAAACTAAAATAATGATCAAATTCTGACCAAAACTCTTTAGAAAACTAGTAACAATAGCGATTGATTTGGTTCCAGGTGCTTGGATTTGCGATAATGAAAGAAGTTCGCTATGACAGTTCATGGCGTGAGACAATTATCCAAGTTCAGACAAAGTTCTTCGAAGGAAATGGTAAAAATCGATAAGTAAAAGTCGGAGCTCGCTTTCTCTATAATGAACCTAACGAACTTTACTTCCGAAGTGGCAACGACAAGCGGTTTGATTATTCTCCTTTCAAGTCGGAGTAAGCCACAAAATCGATACTTTTAAAACTGAACTGGCTGCTGACTGTCTTTTAGACAAGTTTAAGTCGGGATCCTTTTTTTTACCTATTTCCAAATAGCAGCAATCAATACGCGATAGCGCCCGACTATATCTTCGAATTCCTTTTGACGCTTTCTTAATATGAAGAGCCATGGGTTTCTTTGGATTATTTTGTTAAAGGAACGGGTATATGGTTTATTTTGATGCGTACACTTAAACGAGACACACTTGTTTCTTTTGATGCTTACTTAAATCCCCGCTGGTTTCTTATTGGAAGTGTCTAAGTAACTCGACATGGTGTCTATTAGCGGGGTCTTCTTGTCAATGAAGCATGCAATGTACCCACAATCTACCTAGCTTAAAAATCAATTTTTATCCCGAAGTTAATATCGATACAATAGGATAACCAACCAAGGACGAGAGCTATTTTAAAGCAAAATTTGATCATTGTTTTCCTCTACAAATTGGCAACTCCTAATTTTTAATGACATAAATATAGGTGGAAAATAGTTAGTAATTACAATTTAAGGCAACTATTAAGTGACTTTGCCGCAAAGTTGCCAATTTGAATGCCGAAATCTGTTTTAAAGATATCACAAAGTATTGCCAATTTAAGGATGTTCCTAAATTATAGCGGTCTACACAATAATAAATCAGGTAGAGTAACAAAATAGGTCTATACAAAATAGAGATATTTATGGTCTTTCTCCTTGTAGACATCATATAATTGTTTATCTTCGAAGTGTAGGACTACTAACCCACACATATGGTGGATGTGGTGTGGCGAGATTGGTAGAGCGCGCGCTTTCCGATCATGAGATCCCGAGTTCGAACCCTGCCCACTGCCTTTGTCCTTCAGCAAGATAATTTATCCACAATTGCTGCTCTCTACCCAGGTGTATAAATGGGGACCCGGTAGGAGGTGAAAGCCTATATGTGAAGGATCTTCTCAATGCCCATGTGCCGCTTGGAAGGAATGCTCCCCAGGGAGTGGAGATGGTGCACACAATGTGTGCTGGTTTGCATTGTATCCTATGACCGGGGGTAATATTATCATTGTAAAGCGCTTAGAGATGATTATCAATCAATATTAGGCGCTATATAAATCGAGTATATTATTATTATTATATGTGGGATACCGTCCTTGATGGGATACGGCAAGGTAAGTAGAAGGTAAGAGCGAAGAACGGGGTGTTTCACATAGATCCCAAGTCGAACTTAACTCGAAATGGACTTTAAAAATATTATGGAAAGCCATTTTGTAGCTTCGGAATTAAACGAATTCAAGAGCCTATATGCGAATATTTGAAACTTTCCATAAAATTTCACATCAATAACGTCTTTTTGATAAAAGAAAATGTTAATGATTTGTATCAAAATTGTAGGCCTGTTTAAAGAACTCGTTTAACAAAAAAAAAAAACAACTAATGGCGTTCAATAACGGTTAAGTGCAACTTGGGATCTTTGTGAAACACCCCCCTGAACATCTGAAAGGTTGCTTAACATAATTATGACCTGCGTAAAAAGGAAACAAAAAATCCATTCTCGTCAATGTTTTCTTGTATGTTTCATGTGCCGAATTAACAATACTAATTAACAAAATTATGATGATAAAAGTAAAAACTCTTCCGTTTATACAAATGACAGACATATTTATAGGATTGTGAACTCAGCAAATTGCCCATTATGTTGGAAAAATACATTTTGAATCTGAACCTGATGGCCTACATTGTACATGACGTGCGTGCGATGATTATGCTTTATAACAAATAATAAAAAAAAGCCTCAGCAGACGCTATCTATTATAACAATGCACATAACCAGACATCACTCGATTGAGATGAAACGTTCACATAATATTATTCAGACTATCAACCTGGTCAATTAATTACATATAAGGCAAACCATGCGATCTTAAATATAGTAAAATCGGAAACTTGGTAATTGGACCATCTTCATCGTGGTTATGTTGATTGTATTTTATGGATATTATACCAAATTCCATCAGTTTAAATTATTTCGTAATTATGTGAAATTTCCCAAAACTTTCGAGTTTCAAGATTAATCCAGTCATGGGCACTCAGACATCTCGGCAGCCCAAATCCCATGTTATAGCCGCGTTGAATTTTTGTTCTAATAGACCTCTGGTACCACTTAATCAAGGACCTCAAGTACGGAGAGCCGAAAGTGTTATCCTATTAAGAGATTAACGGATAATCTGGGCATAGATATTCTTAAAGATGAATAAGAGAGGGCAAAGGATTTGAGTAAAAGTGAAAAGACGCCATACAAACTTGGGGTGTCAAGAGTCTAGACTAAAAGGCTTCTCTTAAAAATAAATCGATTCTTGGAACACTATGTAACATGAACAACCCCCTTGCTGACGACATTCACTCACTTTGAGTAAATTTGTTGTGATTTTCACATTTTACCAAATTAATTGCAGTGATGATGATTAGATACATAATTATGATCGTTGCATTTTTATGATTAATTATGTAACAAGCTATCATTTTAAGAGCATAAATTACATTAACCCCAAATAATTAGTTATGTAATATACATCTAAATAAAATAAAACGTTACACACAGTCCATCAATATATAATTATTCAAAGCTAAATGTTTAAATCTTTAAAATGTAAAGGTGCCGCGATCCCCCTCCTCCATGACATTATATTAGGAACAACTCCTTTCCGAGTGAAAACGCGTCATTATTTCACTCATATATCTCGGAGTTTATTCCTATATTATATTCCTTCTTTTGGGCCAAATTTTCTGTCATTCTAGAGCTACGGATAATGGCCGATGTTCTACTACATTAGTCTGGCATAAAGTGCTAACTAAGTGTCGACTAACCCCTGACTAAGTTGATAACTTTAGTCCGGACTAAAATGTCTTATTCTGGTAGGCCTGTTTATGACTTCAAGCCAGCCTAAAGTGATAAGTTTGCAGGTTTAACTAATCTGAGGTGTGGATTAGTTAGTCCAAGGTTATGAACTTAGTCCAGCCTAAGTTGATAAAATTAGTAGAATACCACCCATTCAGTTTTAGCTCGGCGAAATGAGAGAAAGTTATCTCGTTTACATCTACAGATGCATGGTGAATCATAATTTGATTTATTTGGAGATATTTTGAACTAGTTCCAAAAACTTGATTATTCCTTCAGGCTATTAAACGGCACTCTATCATCTTCTCATTTTAACGTGTCTAAAACGTGTCAGCTTGCACAAGCTTGTAATGGTTTGTCATAGCGGCGTGAAGGTCCTGATGTAATTCAATGCGTCATATTAAGATAGTAGTAAAGTGTCAAAGACATCTCATAACAGAGTCATATGTAAAAAAGTCAATTAATACAAGTCCGTCTAAATCAAATAATTTGTATCTTTAAATAATGTTATAGGGCAGCAGGTAGACTGATATTATTTCGGCGTGTCTATAAAACGTGCCAGCTTGCGCGAGCTTGTGATAGGTTTTGTCATAGCGGCGTGAAGCTTGGTGTGAAGAGCCAAGATTCTTTGCAAGTTCTCTCCATATTCTCACTGTTTTGTTAAACAAGACATCGTAGTGTCGGGGCTATCGCCATTTAAAACTTATTACCTGTCTAACTTTACATCGATTACACTTTGAAATATTCCTAATAGCAACACGTATATAGTCTGCCATAGTTTAATTTTGACGAGCGTACAAACGTGCCAGCTTGAACAAGCTTGTGGGAGGATTTTCATAACGGCGTGTAGGTCTTAATGTGACTCAATACGTCATAAGTGTCGAAGATACCATTTCCAAAAGCCAATATACCTGTCGTAATCGAATAGATTTTTAAATAATCTTAGGGCAACGTGCATGTACACTCTCTTATCCCCCCTCCCCATTTTTTTTCCTATTCCGATTCAAAAGTGTAAACCGTTTTGCAGAACGGCGTGAAGGTCTTGATGCAACTCGGCGACAGATGTCAATTAGGGATCTTACACTTTGAGAGTACAGCAATCTTTATATTCTTTCAAATATATTACGTTCTTACTTAGAACGATCTTAAAACGTGTCAGCTTGTTCAAGCTTCGGAGAAGTTTTTGCATCACGGCGTGAAGGTCTCGATGTAACTCGACGACAAGTGTCATGGCTCTCGCTCGACTAATTTCCGCCACCTTGGACGGCCGAGGTTGCCAACGTAAGGCAATACACATGGCGACAGCTATATAGAGAGAGATAATCAGTAATACGTAAAGGTAGAAAATAACTTACTTAAAACATAACTTATGGAGAAATAATGTTAAGTACATCGCTACACCGCATATATAAAGGGATACGTGACATAATCACAGGTTGAAACATAATATTAACAGTTTGTAGAACATCATCCAAGATTTGTTTGGCTAAATCAAAACCAAAAGTCAATATTACATGCAATTGTTACTCTATGTAGTCAAACCATGCTTTATCGACTATAACCTCTGTGTAAAGACCACCTGACTATAAACAATTCGAAAAACCCCCTTATAATAATCTCGCTTTGAGAATGCTCATTCCCACTGTGTCTATAATACAATGATGATATTACAGAGCACTTGTGAAACCGTTTGGCACGTTCAGAATTTGACGTCATAATACTCCGCAATAGTACCAGGTCGCAATAATAAGTTTCATTTTCAATGTGTCATAATAATGTTACATGGCCGTTGCGAAACTCCTTATTAATGTGCTATTAACGTTTTGTTTAAAAATAATTATGTTAAACGTCATCATACATTCATGCTACCAGGTCCTTCTAATATCGTGCATTTTTCTTTTAATAAACACAACTATGGTATGATAATAATGTGGACAATCTATTATTCTATACTAACTTTTTGTTTGAACAATGTTTGAAGAGTTGAACTACTTCCTCATTTTAACATCATAATAATATACATTTATGGTGACAGGGTGCCTTCATAATTATCTTCTCGCTTTTACAAGTATCCGTTAAACTGTTTAAAAACAAAACTTTGGTGGCAAAATGGTAATATTATAAAGCACTTGCGATGCGAAACTTCTTAAGTTTGCTATTAATTGTAAGTTTTGTAAACAAAAAATATGTTTGAATGACTTTCACATTTTCACGTCAAAACATTCCTGGTGCCAGGTCGCTCTATCGCTTCTAGCTTGAATACTTTTCATTTCGATGTGATGTCGCAATTCATGGCACAAAAGCACTTACGACATTCAAGAAATAATTATTTACGTAATATAATGATCAGTTTTCAGAAAGTTTCGAAACTCTTTATCTATCTAGTTTCAAACATGTGTAATTATTGCTGCGTAACAAAAGATATATTTAAATCGTAAATAAATTGACATTATAGTTAAAAAGAAGTTCTGGAAGATTCCTGTCATAATAATCCGATTTATTTTGTCTATACAAACTGATTGATGTGTGTATTTCTTAGTGCTGTTTTTTATATGACAAAATATGAATATATTTATATTTATTTATTTATATATATGTCTTTTTTAAAATTTAAACATCTGATAGGTGTAATATTATCAGATACAGCAGCAACACATGAACACCGTCACATTATCAATATGTCGTTAATTCAAATGAAATCCACATAATAGGAAGAATCAATGGTGGCCTTCTGTAGAAGTTGAATAAGCTACTACTATATACATTAGCCTGATTTCGCTTTACGATTTAAATCCTCTAAATGCCTGGTAATTCGGTCGGTAAATCCGCAATCACCAGTTGCACTTTTGAAGAAAAGAAAAAAAGAAAGAAGAATAAATGATAAGTAAATGATAAATAGAGGCAGATAGGCATACTCTCACAGAAATAGAGGAGGAGAGAGTGAAGGAGAGAGAAAGCAGGTAAATTCGATAAATGGGATATACGTACTGTATACAATCAGAGAGACATAACTACTTGGGGGTGGAGAGAGGGAGAAAGAGCGAAAGAAAGAGGCTGACATAAGAAAAGAAAAAAAGTCAATATGCAATACAAAAGACGAAAAGAAAACTCAATGGATCATTGGCTATATACATACGATTGACTGAGCGTTGGGAATCTAAACAACACTTGAATGGGGGAATCACAGCGCGGATAATGGTGATTTAGAAAGCCCGAGCTCCCATAAGCAATGCTAAGTACTTGTGAGAATGTTTGAGCTAGGGATAAATACTTGAATACATACAAGCCTTTTTTGACTTCGCATCAAGTCTGCATGGCTAGGGACGACTGGCATACGCGACTATCACACCAGATAGCGGGCTCACGGCTGCTGCTCATCGATATAAAAGTATCGATGCTGCTACTGCAGTTTCTACTACTCGCCCCTTATTCTACCACCAGTCGTTCGGACATTCAGAACTGCTTGGGAGAATGTTTTGAGCTTGGGATAGAATTTGATATAGCCTCACGTCTGAACGACTGGTAAACGCGACTATCACACGAGCAGCTCCCTAGGGTTGTTTAATAGAAAAGAAAGCTATTATACAACTCTATGCGCAGCTCACGACTAGCTGGTCTTATCATCGAATTGCTACCGTATATGCATGCTAAGTTCTCGTACAATACAATATAATAAGAATGTTTGAGCTGGGGATACAAAGCAAGAGCGAATGGAGAGTGGCGACTATCACACGAGCGGCTCACAAGCAGCATTATTGGAAAACAAAGAAAATCATATCAATTTGGCGCAGCTATTACAAATGAATGGTTAACACAAAACACACACGAACAACAAGAACACGCTCATGACTACTGATCCTCCAGACCTCCTCCTATGCGCTATATTCTTTCACCAGTCGTTTTTGCATGACATTCATACAAAAAAAGGCTTCCCTATTATAGCTAAGGCATGATAAGTACTTGTGAGAATATTTGAGCTAGGGATATAATGGTCCGGTGGTTTATACTTGTCCCCCTATTGTCCACATTGTCCAGGCTATACCCCCTTTGAACAAGTGGCTTGGTTTCTCTTTCTATAAATTATAATGTCTATTGATTATTGTTTGAGATTTGGCAATCCGTCGTTCGACCAGAACCGCGTCAAAGAATGCCAATCCAGGTTTCCTTCCTTCCTTTCATGAACAGATGAAAAACATTATTTATTTTCTCTTTGACTCTTTGAACACCGACAAAAAAATGTTTCCCATGCAGTCTCTATCTATATAACCTCATTATTTACTTTCTGGTCACTTCTCTTTTAAAAAAATAATGTATGATGTCCATACAATTTGTATTAAAGCCATCTAATTTTAAAAGGGTAACATAAAAGTACAGGAAACAAGTACATGGGTGCATGGGCATATGAGCACATTTCATCAGGGGGCCTAAATATTATCCGTCCAGTTAGTAGCCCGGTCACATATCAACGGATTGCGCAAACGTATGTCAAACGGAGAGCTACATTTTTCATCCGTTCTATGCGTTTCTTGTCCGTTCCTTGTCCGGTGATGTACGTTGTTCTATGTTTGTACATGAAGCAATGGAGACGACTTTCATCACCGGATAATTTAATTTCGCAAATTGTCTATTCGTTGGGCATACGTTTCCGCTATCCGTTGATATCTGACTGGGCCATTACCACACGATTAACTTAAAAATAAAATACAATTTTGCCCCGAAATGCGATGATTTTACCTGAAATTAAATAATGCCCGAAGAGAAGAATGTTGACATACATTGTATTATCCTATTTTCAGTTTCTGCGCATTCTAGATTCTTGATTTTGTTAAACTTTATCTTAGTACATATTTTGGTTTACTTTCCTTAATTCCCATTTGTTTGTTAAAATTCTCTTTTTTAAAAATAATTTAATACTGGTTCGAAGTTCTAGGCCAAATAATGTCCAATTGTACAATGAACCTTAATCAAATCTCGACAAAAGAAGAGACAGGAAAGAAATAGAGCGATTCATAAATTCGTCCGTATAAGATAATGGCAAATTGACCTGAACTTGCCCTCTTTTCGATCGAATAGCTAGACAACGGCTGAAAACCAGATTGGACCTTACCCCGTGTCCACACTAAATTCAATTGTCGGATTCATCCACCCAACTTACAGTAGATTCCTCTTAAAACTACGTTTCACAATACCAATGAATATACGGTTCAATATAAATATATTTTTTAAATCAGCAGTGCTTATTCATTCCGAGACATGGGGTCATAACCTTATGCTGTGTGGACGCAGGGTTAGATCAGCGCCCATTGTACCCGAGACTCGGGGTCAGACATAATGCTGTGTGATCACAGTGTTAGATCAGCATTCAATGTACACCGAACTCGGGGCTAGACATAGTGATGTGTGGACGCAGGGTATTATCAGCTTTCAATTTACACTTGACTCGGGATCAGGCATTATGCTGTGTGGACGCAGCGTTAGATCAGTGCTCATTGTACCCGAGACTCAGGGACAGGTACCCTGTGTGAACGCAGGTCTATGTTAGGATCAGACCATTGCTCATTGTACATGGGAATTGGTATGGGAAATTATGCTGTGTGAACGCAGGTTATATACGCATGACAGTACCATTCAACTCGAGCCAGGTCGTCAGGAACGGTGCATACTTAACCCAAAACTCGAGTGAAGACGAGTTTGTGGACCCAATGTTGCACAAGCGCCAACTGTACCTGCATCTGAAAATCGGAGTAAGTGTTGGCACAGGGTAACCACACACACATGATTACTACAGTACAGGATGGAGCGACGCAGCCTGATTTCATTCACAGATTTTGGTGCTCAAAAAATTCGCGACAAAAATATCCGCTTTCCAGCTTCCGCTGTCTGTGATTGTAACCTATAAAATTTGTCCTGATATTATGTGATTATGTGGGGTCCAGGGCCCATTATCCACAAAACCACAATGTGGCTTATAGTTCCACTCTAAGTCTTTATTGATGATAGGATTTAGTATGCAACACGAGATCCCTTTTAGTTGCCAACTAGGGTTAACTTAGTATAGTAAATGCTGCTTACCCATTAGTGAATCACCCAACTTTATATTGCACACACGCACACACACACAAACAAACAAACAAACAAACAAACAAACAAACACGCAAACAACTTAACAAACAAACAAACAAGCAAACAACAAAATTAATTAAATTAAACAAATTGAACCAAACAACACACAGGCAGACAGGCAAGCAAGCATACACATAGACAAGCATACAAACAAACAGACGGACGCACAAACAAACAGACACACAAAGACACGGACCCAACAGAATCAAAAGAAGCACATACGTAAACAAATTAAATACTATAATCTAATAAAGAACAAACACAAAGTAAAGATGGAAGTATGGTGGGGAAGTGGAGGGGGGGGGGGGGGGAGGCTTCAGAAGGAAAGAAGTTGCTATAGTTTTAAATCCTGATGGACTAACTTCCTCTGTATATCCGCACATCACCTTGCTTGGTTGTCTGCCAGAAAAAAATGAATAATAAACATAATGCCATTGTCAACTAAATTAAAGCGGTTTTCTTCTTTTGTCTTGAATTGCACGCACACAAACACAAAATAAAGGTCACGGTCATAGTACAGTAAGTGTATCATTCTATAGTGAATCAAATGTGTTTACAGTGCAATTTTTGTATCGACTTAACACTGACAATATGAACACATTAAAGGGATCTAGTAACTTTGTTGAGATGTGCAAAAACTGATGAATGGTTGATGCAATGTATACTGTTGTTATCTCATATGTCCTCAGGGTATTGTGTGAAAATTTCAGGTCAAATGGACAATGTATGGCCAAGTAATGAGCGAAAATGCAAAGTGATATTGGGTGATATTCACCAACTCACTGCATTCACTTTGTACAGGGATGAAAATCTCGCCCGGAGATTTTCTTATCTAAATACTTCAATCATACATATCTTTGTAATGAAAGGGAAATTTGAAAAACCGAAAGCTGTCCCATGATTTTATTGTTAATACGAATACAACAAGGTATAAAGGAACCGCTAGAATTACAATTTTATTTTGAGGATTTGGACAATGTTACTAAGTCCCTTTAATACTAGTTAAGCATTAATTTAACTTTCTTAGTTTTTACTTTTAGAGAGGAATAAAAAAAAAAACGATGTAAAGAACAATGAGAAAAATGACTAGATTAATTAAATAATTGAAACAGATCAAAATATAGTGTATACTTTAAAATTAAGAAAGATTGTATTACCAAGAATAACTTGTAATCATGGGGAATTTCGAACTGTTCCCCGAATTAAATGATAGACCAATATTTGTTTTAATATATATAACTCCTTCGTAGAATCGATAAGAAAATACATAAATTCATAATGCAATCCGTCACCATGGCAACAAAACAAATTAAGCCTTCATAACTAAACATTAAACATTCTTACGTGCGACTTTGCACAGTCACTCGATTAGACAAGATCGATTGTTTGTCTAGCTAGCTTTATTAAACCATCCTTCTGTTTTATTCATGACATATTTATCGTTGACATTCTTTCTGATTATGTCATAAAATATTCATCCCGCAAATATTTTATATATTTATAATTGTGATAATGTATTGCAAAGTCACTATATACCGCATTCAGTTCAGTTCGCGGAAAATTAATGAATACAAAACTCCTCATCGGAAGACTAAACTTCCGTATCCTCAAGTATGCGTTAACCCTCCAAGCGCCACATTGTTAAAAGGCCATTGGTTTGATAGGCACATTATTATACAAGTGCAGTGTGAATATTACACAACACATGCCCTGTACAAACACGATACTGACAGCGAGCCCCAATGACTTTGCTTTCGAAATCAAAAGGATGGGCCGGACGGAATTTCACTTCCCAGCCACTTATTCACCCATCGTTTCCAGACCAAGCTGGCTTCACCGACACTGATCAGGTAGTGGTGAAGGACGAATGATACAACGGTGCCAAACATACCCGTGACAAAGTCATTGACGTCAAACTTTATAATGGGTACTTGGACTTTGGACTTTACAAACTTCCAGTTCTCTAGTGCCAAAAGTACGTGTGTGCATTGTACTTTGGTGGATGTCATTATGTGGTGTGCGGTTTTTTTCTGCAAGTGGTATTTATACCGCGGCGCCACTTACGATTCAATGATTGTGTTGTGTGTTTAGAGAAACACTTCCCATACATGACATGCCTGTGTGCGTGTGTGTGTGTGTGTGTGTGTGTGTACGTTTGTGTGTTTGCGTGTTTTTGCGTGCGTTGTTGTGTATGTGTCATGTTTGTGTGCGGTGTGTGCGTGTGTGCGTGTGGGTGTTGAATTAAGATACTGATTTTGAATGTGTATGTACGTGTGTATGGGTGTGTGCGTGCGTGTGCGTGTGTATGTGTGTGTGTTTGTGTTTGTGGGTGAGTGCGTGTGTGTGTGTGAGTATGCGTGTGTTTGTGCGTGTCTTAGTGACTTGAGAGCGTAATACATACTTATATTTGCGTATCTGTGAATTGATAATACATTTTAATTTACAAACAATTATTCTTGCAGAAATTTGCAGAAATTTGGAAGCACACATGATCGGTTTTCGCGGGTACTATAAAAAGACAAAGGAAAAGGGGATCTTAGTAAAAATGTGTGAATGCAGCCCGTGTTTGTGCACCTGTGCTCTTTTTATTTCGTTTACTCTTCATGCATGTAGTGTTCACGATGATTCTGTTTGTTCCTCGGCGTGGCGAAGGTAACAACGTTCCCACGATTTTGTTCTCAGTCGCCAGGATGCAGTGGCGAAGTTACGGGGGACATGGGGGGGGGGGGGGGGCATAGGGGGGCATGGGGGCATTGGGGGCACGTGTCCACCGATAATCTAACAAAAAAAACAATTAAAACAAAAAATGAGGGGTAGGGCAAGTGTCCCCAATGATTTGAAGAAAAAAAAAACACACAATAAAAAAGCATAAGGGGGGGGGGGGCAATTAGTGTCCCCAATTATTGGTAAAAACAACAATAAAAAGGCATTTATATGGGGAAATCTGTGTACAAATAAGGGAAGACATAAGGTGTGCCCCCTAATTCAGTCCAACAACGCTACGCCACTACCATATAGTGTATTTGAAGACAATAACCGCGTTTTATGGTTGATTCAACATTAATATGTTTTAAGATAGGCTACTTTATATGTTTTATTTGCTTCAGAATGGGACTAAAAACACACACTGACATTGAAACTTGGATAATACGCTAATAATGTGATTGCATGTAAAATGTTTTTACACATACACACACACATCCGATATAGCCTCACAGTCTGAGACTGAGTGTGTGTGTTTGTGTGTGTGTGTGTGTGTATATGTAAGTATGTGTGTATGTATGTGTGCATGTGTGTGTGTTATGTCTGATATATTATGCATGCGCACGTAAGTATGTTTGTCTGTGTATATATGAGTGTGTATAGATGTATGTTATGTTTGTGTCTATTTTAGTGCGTAATTGTATACATTATACGTGTGTATAGTCTGTTTGTGTGTGTACAATTATATAGACATGTTTTTATTTGTTTCGATGTGTATGCGGTACTGTATAAGTGGATGCATATGACTGTTATGTGTATGTGCGTGTGTACGTATGCGTGTGTATCTGTTTGTGGGTCACTTTGTATCCTAATTTTGAGGGGGCGATTCAATAGGCCCATTAACCGCACAGCGGAAACCAATTAAAATGCCTTCAAGATATGAAAAATTAATCATATTCTATATTATTTACAAACAGTATTTGTTTTGATAACAGGAACTATTAAGCTGCCTTAGGCCGCATGGTATTCCTGTCTATGCATGTTTACAAACCACCAAACTGGAAGCATATTATAACGCACCTCGAAAAGGAAAACACCGACCGATACGGTTCTTATCATTATCGTTATAAAAGAAGAGCGCAAACATATATATGATGTTCCGATTATGATTATATACATATAAGTATGATTGACTATTGTTCACGCGCATAGCACGACCTTGTTCACGACCTTGTTCCGTTCAAGTTACTTGGAACGATCGATTGTTACCGGTAGGGGAGGTGAGGGTCCATCGGAGATCATTCAGTATAAGCCGCACAATCAAAAGCCTTATTCGGAGAATCCATTTACCCTTCTTTTTGTATTCTTATGACGTATATTAACCCCCCCTTATTATAATTTGACAATAGACTATCATATCCGCTTGTGTCATACTTTGCTAGTGCAAGTTCAGAGAACGCGATTGTTATACTCTGTAAATCGCATTACTTTAAATAACAGGCATCACTATTAAACAGACTGCAGACTTGGACACAGCATATCCGTATTACAAACCTTAACTTTTTTGAAAATATACCAAAATGGTTTTAAAATTGCTTTTGATGATCTCTCTATTGAATAATGATTTTAACCAAACATCATATTTACATTTTTGATAATGAACTAACACTCTTTGTTTTTCGTTATGTCTAAAAGATTTCCCCTATTGTTTGTTATAGTATGTTTTGGTCAAACTACCCCCCCCTCCTCCCCGCAATTATAGCTACGCCACTGACCGCCTTTATTTTAAAACTGTATATATTCGCGCTTTCAACTTCCCAAATCTCTGCCTCTCAGGTTGTGTACAATCATCATGATTATTATGATAAGATACACCAAATTTGATATTTTGTGAAATATTCCTTTCTGACGCACAGCGCGGATAAAAAATATTTGTTAATTACTATTATTTTGCTAACGTCTGCAGGAGTTAATTCGTCTTTGGGTTTCTTGGAATAATTTATTTCTTTACGAGTTTCCAAAACCCACGCGGAATTACTACATCGACACAATCAAGGGCATGGTTCACGTTGCAAGACATGTAGTGAAGTTCAATGACTAAATCCACATATTTTCATAACTGCCATATACGGTAATAAAGTTGTAGTATTTTTCATAATTTCAACCACCGTAATTTGAGTCTTGTATAACGACAATGATTATAATACCATGTATACATAAGGTGGAAATTGCATGAAGTCAAAGCATATTATAGCTGTTCTGCATAATCCGGGAGCGTTATCAGTGGTTATAGTTAAGTTACAAAATATATGTATTTTCCCCCTTATCGTATTGATTATAAGGCTGTCAAATGATGCCTATTACGTTAAAATGAGAAAGTTAAACAGTTTCACCAAATTAATTATTCGTGAAAGTCCCTTTTGATGACGCGAAACAGACAATAACGGACACAATAAGGAACACAAATAGGCAATAAACCGCAGACATGAAATAGCGGGTAAAGTATACAACAGCCCGGTATAAATGTTGCCCCGAAGTTCCCCGATAACTCCGGGTTAGCGGTTAACGTATGCAGCTTCGAGATATCCGCGTAGATATATTGTTTATTTTTAAAGTTTTTTGTTGTTGCTAAAACTAACATGTTTGCTATGAAATGTCATGCATAGATAATTAAACTGATTTTATTTAACTCGCCCATATTATTAATGTGTTTGCACATTACACCCAATTACCAAGTACATTTTCAATGGTTTAAAGGGATCTAGTAACTTTGTTGAAAATGCGCAAAAACTGGCAAAATGGTTGATAACATTTGTATTTGTATGATCTGATATTTCCACTGAGTGATGTATGACAATTAAATGGTAACTGAGTGTCATAATTATGATCGAGTAATGAGCGAAATGCAAAGTGATATTCGCTTACGCATTGCAATGACTTTGTACATAGTTATAAATATCCACTAGATATTTTGTAAATCTGAACGATTAAAATCAATCATATAGTTGTATATCTTTATAATGGAAGAGAAATTCGAAAAAAAGAAAACCTGTTCCATGCTTCTATAGGTAATACGAATATAAAAAGGTATGAATGAACCACTAGAGTTCTAGGTAAGTTTTGTGGATTTGGAATATATTACTAGATCCCTTTAAATTGATTAATTCTGAAGATTATCACACTAATTTATAATAATGATAATAATAACGTAGTTTCTTATATAGCGCTAAATACATAAATGTTTCATAGCGCTTTACACTATTATTACCCCGGTCATAGGATACAATGCAAACCAGCACACATTGTGTGCACCATCTCCACTCCCTGGGGAGCATTCCTTCCAAGCGCTCATGTGCTTAACAAGATCGTGTCAACCCTGCAGAATGTGTTTTATTTTGTAGAAGACATGAATACATACAATTAAAGATGTGGTACAATTCTCTTGATTCTTGCTGATTGAGAAAATTGCTGTTTTGAATTGAAGAACACCATGTACACCGTCTTTTCCCGAACCCCCCCCCCCCCCCCCCCCCACAGAACTGGTATAATACTTGCGTTTCACAAAAAAATTTAAGAAGACCACGCCTATTATAACTGCTTTTGAGTGGACCCCTCTTGTTTCCAATATGTATTTCTCTATTTTTTTTGTAAATGATTATAAATAATTTGTAATGTTTTGTTGGAAACATTAATAAATTGAAAAATTGAAAAATAAGAAATACAAAAATACTCCTACGTGAAAGAAAAAACAAACAAACACACAATACATGTATATATATACCGAATAATATTATGGTTGTTTACTTAAATTCTTATTGTACATGTTTGTGCCAAAAGATTCGTACCAATAATAACCCTCAATACAATCATTTTGTAGAATAATATTTTTCACAACTTTAACAGGAAACAATTATGCAGTCCTTCATTCCCTTCTTCATCGTTCCCCGTCTCATTATATATATATATATATTTTATTCTGAACAACAATTATCTTTAAGACGTTTGATAAGATACTTCAAGAGTTCAAGGTATTTCTGGGAAATTAAAATGATGAGCAGAAATATTTGTTGAGTGGCCGGTAATTTACAGCTGATAATCATCATTAGCGACATCTCAAGTTCCAAGTACAGTAACAACTTTTCGATCACCTTCGATAAAAATTGTTATATTTCGATGGTTTTATTTATAATTGACACTTTTCCTATATCATAACATCAATGTATGAATATGTAGGGGTGGGTACATGTTCATAATTATTAAATCATACAATCTCCATCTAAAGATTTGTATTATTACTATTTTGTATGGCTGCATAAATTATTATAATTATTCAAATATTATACGATCATACAGTTACCACGTTAGAATTTGTAAGGCTGTATAAATGATAAAACCCTAACCCTACACCCCCCCCCCCCCAACAAAAAAAACAAAAAAACAGAACTGGTGTAATACTTATGTTTAAAACAAGAGATTTAAGAAAACCACGCCTTTATACAAAAAACAAACAAAAAATAGTCCTACGCGAAAGAAAAGAAAACAAACAAATAATTGTGTATCGAATACTATTCTTATTTCGCATGTTTGTGCCGAGAGATATGTACCAAAACCCCCTATCTTTTTTTTATATTTTTGTAGAATAATATTTGTCCTAACTTTAAAGGGGTAGTTTAGTTTTGGTAAGGCTGAACTTAAGTAGCTAAAACCTGCACAGTAACATTATAAACTAATAGTTATTACTCCACCATGCTCGAAAGGTATACAAAATTACAAACGACTAAGTAAAAAGCCTGTTATCATTCAAAAAGAGCAATTCAAACACAAGAGGGCGCTTTTTTAAAAGGCATTGTTTTCAACCATTTTTCATACAAAATTATGCATGTGATGTTTTATTGATATAATGATTAAATAGCGAGATCATCAAAAACTATTTAAAAAACGCTTTTGAACATTTTTGAAAAAGTGCAAGCATTTTAATTTTTTTTTCTAAAAATCATCTAATTATTTGGGCCCCAAATAATTATAAGATCAGATATATTTATTGATATTTCAGCCGTTTCTGGATCGATTTTGACCAAATAAAGTTTATTCTGCCATTAAAATCGCATGTTTTCTCAAATGCGACATTCAGTTTTTCATTACCTCACAAAAAAATTGTGATGTGCAGCGCCCTCTCTACCAAAACTAAACTACCCCTTTAACAGGAAACAATTATGCAGTCCGTCATTTCCTTCTATATCGTTCCACGTCTCATTATCATATTTTTGTTTTTGTTCTGAACAACAATTATCTTTAAAAAGTTTGATAAGATACTTCAAGAAATTGGTAGTTCTAGAAAATTTCAATGCTGAAAAAAAAAAATGTTTGAAGGGCCGGTAATATACAGCTAAGAATCATCATTAGCGAGATCTCAAGTGCAATTTACAACTTTTCACCTCCGGTAAAAATTGTAATTTGTCAATGGTTTCATATATTATTGACAAATTGGCACTTTTCCTATATGAATAGGTATGGCTGCATGTCATGTTCATAATTATTCGATTATATATATAATCTCCATCTACAGATTTGTATGGCTGCATAAATTATCCTAATTACATGCGTACGTCATATAATTAGCATGTTTTTGTAGGGCTGCATACATTTTCATAATTACCGTGATTATCTGATCGTACAATTACCACGTTAGAAATTGTATGGCTGTATACATTATATATTTTGTACGACCGATATCCTTACTTATGCTCAGCACATCATAAGCGTGTCACGAAACGAGACAATCAAATCACAATAGCCCGGTCACATATCAACGGATTGCGTAAACGGATGTCAAACGGAGAGCTAAATTTTCCATCCGTTCCTCTCCGTTCGTATACGTTTGTTGTCCGTTTGTTGTCCGTTTGTTGTACGTTGTTCTATGTTTTTGTACACGAAGCAATGGAGACGACTTTCATCACCGGATAATTTCATTTCGCAAATTTTCTATTCGTTGGGCATTCGTTTCCGCTATCCGTTGATATCTGACCGGGCCATAAGACAGGAAAGAAGACATTCAAATAAATTGGTCTACTTTCAAGTACGGTATATAGGAGTTACCAAACAAAAATCAATTCATAACAAAACCGAAATGTAACGGATTTGTCAACGAATGAACAAAAATAGTTCGATTTACGGCTACGTACAATCAAGGGAACACATAAAGTGAACATAATAAACTGAATAAAAGAAGTATTCTCTACATTCAAAAAGTAATAATATAAAGCAAAGTGAATATACACCGAATGAAGGAAGTTAAGTATTCGCTACAATAAAAACAAAAGAATAATATACTTGTTTAAAAATAATAATATGAAAATACGAACCGGAAATCAAAACTTCTTGTTGCGAATTAATCGACACATGGACGAACAGAGATATAGGTAAACTACCGTATACAATGACATAAAGAACATTATTATAGTTTTGTAGATCAATTTCCGTATTGTATTTTCCACATTTGTTATAAATAAATTTTTTTTTTAATAATGTTAATTTGAATAGTTTCTTTTATTTACTCCTACTTCATTTCCATCCGCATTAAGCCTGCGTCACAAATCAAACGGACCCCGGCCGAATCCATAGATCGCCAGAGCGTCGCCGAATTTCAATCCGCCAGGGAGTCGAGCGTATGTTTCGCTCCCTATCACATATTGGACGGGACTCGGGCGAACACTTATATGGACATCTCAGTGATCAGAAATCCGGCGCCCGTCTTGTAAACAAAAGGAGTCGGGCGAAAATCGCTGAATTTGGGAGCAGGTTTCGGTGCCCTGCGAACGTTGGCCGACCCCTAAACAACGCGGCGGAGCCCGCAGTGATCGAGCATACACCGGCCGTATTCCTGGCGAAAATGCTCTTTTGAGCTCGCAGAGAAGTCGGGCGGGCTCCGTTTTTGATATAGATCGTACGTTGTAACTGTTTTGGTTCATCTGTTGATCATGCGCAGTACGCTCAATTTAGTTTTGATCTTTTGCTTTCGTTTTTTTTTTAAATTGTATGTTATGCCGTAATATTCATGTAGCTGATTCGCATTTAATTTCCATTTATTCTCGAAAAACTCGTATACCTGTCAATAAATGGTTTCCGCTTTGTATTTTCAATTGTTGCATGAGTAATGTAAATTTGGATGGTTTCTCTGACGTACTTTGAACATTGTGTTCAAGGATAAGAACAAATAATTCAAAGAAATAATGCAAATTTACATTACTCAAGAATGTAAAAATTCAAAGCGGAAACAACGCCATCAGAACTATAATTGTTCAGGACTTATAAAAACCCCCGATTCAGACCCATGGTTATACAAGCGAAGAAACAAATAAAGCACATGAAATTGAGAAAGATAAATTCATAGATATGATTTAAATTTCCATTTTCAAGTCAAAATACAAAGCGAAAGTCAATTTTGCTGGTCAACAAACGGATTGCGAAACACAGTTATACAATCAAAGAAACAAATCAATTATAGATGGAAATGAAGACAGAATAATTCAAAATTTTAATTTAATTTTTGATTGAAAAAGAGCAAAGAAAATGGGATTCGAACGGGATACACTTTGCTCATGTTCAATCACATTATATATTTCTGGTCAGTTTCTCTTTATGTTTGAATTCAATTAAATTTGTATTAAAAAAGTGAAAATACAAAACGGGAATCATTTCGTAGAACTATTATGTTCCTGACCGGTCAACAAACGGTCAATACGGATAATGAAACGCAGTCTACAAGTAAAGAAACACATTAAGCAACTGCAAATAATAAACAAACAAAAATGAATAATTCATAGATATGATTCAAATGTATTTTTTTCTAAAAAGACACAAACAATTATTGTAAAGCGCAAATAATTTCATTATAAAAAAAAAAAACGATTATGTTGCATGCGGTCTGCAAGGTCAACATACTGATAATGGAACGCGGAAATACAACCAATTAAATATACAGAACAAGAAAATGAAGAGAGCTACATTAGTCATTCGAAGAAATCATCCGACTTTACTTAACTGAAAAAGGGAAAAGTCAATTTGGAAATAATTTCTTTAAATCGATTATCTCGCAGATACATGATAGAAAGAGTAACTCAAACATAATTATGATAACTTATGGTATTCAAAACAGGGATAATGCAAAACAAAAGTAATATCTTCCATGCGATATACATAATTATTATAGACTGGTCCAAAAAAATTGTCAAATCTACTTTTATCAAGCAGGGTAACAGTCAAATACGTTGGACGTTGGAAATGAAGAAAGACTGTGATATCTGTCAATACTTCAATCCGCGGGCAGGATATCCAATTGTCACCAAAAACCGAACATGGTGCCAAAATCAATTTGGTGCTAACTTCCTTTAAATAAGTTAGAATGTTCTGAGGATATAATATATTTTGTGGACTTTTCTTCTTGAGTAATGAATGACTGGCGTAGCCAAAAAATCCCGAATTTTCTCGACGATCTTTCAGAGTTGTTGTTTGTTAATACTCGCGCGCCACATCATCGCGTTCATCTTTCCTTTGACGCTCACATGATTTCCCGCGTCCCTGGACCGATACATGATAGGCTACGGTCCAGGCATATGGGTATATTATATATGCAATTATGTTAATATAATAAATCTTCCTATACGTATATTAGTTCTTTAAATAAAAATAATAATTTAGTTTTTCATTTGGATAACAATACACATATTTTTTATATCATAAGCATACAATTTCTGATTGAGATCAACATTATTTTCAAAACTATTCTTCTTATACAAATTTTTCACAAATTGACAAAGTTTAATTATAGATAAATATAATGTATTAAGTGAGCGTGTTCAGATGTAGGCATAATTAGTATAAATTTGTTATACAAATTACATGAAAGGAAAAGATTGCAATCTTATTAATTAATCTGTTAGATATTACTTTTCAGTCGTATAGACTATAGGATCGGATCGTGTGTAGTGTTCGTTGGGTTATCATCATAATGTTATTGACAGTACATTAATTTACTATTATCGTTATTTTGTTTGTAAGGAACAATGACGTGACTCTACCACTAGAGCGTGACGGATATGTCACACGTTGACGTCGCCACCAAAATCATAGCCCGTGGCATTAAAATGCATTTTTGTTAATAAAAAGGAAGATATTTGGGATCAGACGCTTCTACAATATTCCGTGGTATCAACAAGAGCGGAGTTAATAATTAACTGATGATCACTAAAACGTCGAATAAAAAAAAAAATTTCTTTTGATAAAGAACAAGCTATTTCGGATAAGGCGCTTGTAAAATAGTCCTTGGTATCAACAGATTGGAGTTAATAATTAACTGATGATTACTTAAAATGTCGGATCAAAAGTGATTTTGCTGCGGGGGGTGAGATTACACATTCCGGTTTAATTCCTAATAGTCTGATAATTGCTAGACAATAATTCGTTAACAACAATCATACATTTTACTTCAGTGATGGTGTTATTGGTAATGTACATGTATTTCAACCGAATTTGAATGTTTGTTGGGGGGGGGGGGGGGGGGGGGGGGAATCCTTCATTAAGAAGGGAACTTTAAATTGAGTGGTAAATGAAAACTTTAAGGTCATCATGTATACAAAACCATTGATTAGATGACAGAATTACATTAAATGTAAAAACGGACTATTTTGCAAGCATTATAGCCAATATGAAAAATTAATTTTATCTTTCATATTGGCTATTATGCTTGCAAAATAGTCCGTGAAAATCTGTGTATGGCAAAACAAATTATTTTGGCTTCGATCATCCATGTTGATATGAGCGGAAAAAAAACACCAAGAAGTGGGAGTTTTTGGGAAGTGTTTCATGTAATGCTTTCATAGAAAATCGTTGATATTTTCATATCTTGATAATTTACGCCCAAACCTTTGTATTACTAGGCCGTTTAGATAAACATTCAACTGAAATTATTTCTTTTTAAATCTTCCTTCGACAATGTTTAAGATGAACATGTATAAATATACGAGATACGGTAGGCCCAAATATCGACTTTAAATTATCATTTGATATTCTCCATTTATATCCTCAGCGTTTTATTTGTTCATTACACTTTATACATTTACTTCTATTCGTTTTCGTGAATCCTGTTTCATTTATTAATTTACCTAACACACTTTTCTGGAGATCTTGTTTAGTTTATTCATCTTCTTCACTAAGTTGTTTTCTGTTCACATGTTGTCTCATGCATCCATTGCTACCTCAATATTCATGTTATGTTCATCTTGTGTCATTTATTCCTTTACTTCACTTTATTTTATTATGTTATCGTTTCATTGACTATTGTACTCCACTTACTGTTCACATTTTGTTCCTGTATACGTATTTACTTAATTTTGTTTTCTCTTCATCTTATTCCGCATTTATTCTTCTACGTCACCCTTTTTCTGTTCGTGTTTAATTTTCACCTTGTTTCATTAATTAATTTACCTTTATGTTGTTTTATGTTCGTATTGTTCTATTTATT
The DNA here is from genome assembly GCA_037951105.1 of Echinarachnius parma. NCBI lineage: Eukaryota > Metazoa > Echinodermata > Echinoidea > Clypeasteroida > Echinarachniidae > Echinarachnius > Echinarachnius parma. The sequence goes on along the minus strand of JBAMJV010000735.1, from coordinate 50,301 downwards.
CATTTATACTTTAATCAACTTTGTTTTCATATTCATTTCACTTTGCTTTTTGTTTTCTGCTCATCTTGTTTCATTTAATATTCTCTGAAGATCAATTTGTTTAATTTATTCTTTTACTTTACTTTGCTTTTTGTTTTCTGCTCATATTGTTTCATTTCTCCTCTTACTTCACTACGTTATTATTTTGTGTTCTGTGCATCTTGTTTCATTTAGCATTCTCTGAAGAACAATTTGTTTCATTTATCATTTTACTTTACTTTGCTTTTTGTTTTCTGCCCATATTGTTTCGGTTAAGTGTTCTGTAAAGATCCCGATCGCCATAATGATAAAAAGTATGACAAATAATGTTCCTTTCCGTCTGTTGCGGCTGACTCAGAGGGGCTTTTCCCGACTCTTAACAACCATGTTAACCATTCTTATTTGTTCGCCCATTTTGCAATACTTTTTATTAACGGTCGATCGGGTGCTAAAGGAGGATGATTTCATCTTGAATAATTTCCCTACAAATCGTCTGTTCCATACCGAACGCCCACTTAATATAATTTATGACTTCGCTCCATTGGTCGATCAAAAGAAATTCAGACCGGATTATAATCGTCCCGTATACCAGACACCAATATTATCTGATTAGAAGAAATGACTAGTGGTCATTTTAATAATTTTCCCAATTGTAACCGATCCATAAACATAAACAAAACACCCAGTTGATAAAATTATATCCTTTCGTTTCATTTGCTGACCACAAGAGATGGCATGGTCAACTGAGGTATCACTCTCAATGTAATTTCCCGACTAAACCGTTTCATCAACTTCGAAATGACTTGTTAGTATAAAAATTTGCTTGATTGGCTGCTCTAAAATATGAGTATATGAATTCATCTAGTAAAACTTAATTTTTTCCGGGTCAAAGTTTCGGGAAAGGAGGGGGGGGGGGGGGGGGGGGCACGTACCCCCGCGTCCCCCTTAGAAACGCCACTGGGGTGGGGGCGTATATAGCATGATCAAGGGAAGACACGTGCGAACTGATGTAACCATATACCAGCTCCCTGACAGCCTGATGTAACCAATGTTGAACCTCCTTGATGTAACTGTTTACATTTATGCATGCCGACATTGGAGAAGGGGCAATGCACGACGATGCGCGGGGGTGGATGATTGTAGCGTTGGTCTCCATGGTGATAAATGCGGGATGCGGGATGAGGGATGATGGATGGGGGGGGGGGGGTGGGGGGGGGGGGGGTTACTCTCCGATCTATAATGTTGGGTTGCGCACGTGCGGGCGAGTGCACGATGAACCAGTAGAATATGTGTATTGTAGTTACTATAATTATGCCCATGAATGCGGATCTTAGTACATCTTCAAGTATATGCGTTTTTAAATACATGTACATACACTATACTTACATTTGTTTCGGTTTGTTTTAGTGACATTTAACAACAAAATTCGGTGGTGGTTATTTTAAGATGTTTAAAATAATATACATTACATTTCATAGTGAAATTTCATGCCGATTTGGAAAAGCACGGTCTATATCATAAAAGTGTGGCGTGACAAAAGCAGTCTAATAGCGTTCAAGAAGCGCCCCAAAATGACGCAGTTTGGCCATCCCCTTGGCCCCCCCCCCCCCCCATTCCACCTTTGCCACGCTATATAGGAGTTTACATGTGTAGCATAATACATGTACACTGGATACACATGAATATGCAAAATATCGTGTCGTCTAGGAAAATGTGGGCTCGGGGAGGGAGTGTGGGGGGGGGGGGGGGGGCGTGAGGGCATAGGGGTATCTACCCCTGCCACTGAAATAGCAACTATTGAAATACGAGAGGAGAATAACAGCAATTTCGAGCGCGCCATATACGATACGCTACTGCACGTGAACAATAATGTATACACCCACTCCATGCCATGCACGATAAATGACATGGCATTATTATCATAAAACATCGCTGAGACCGGATTTCTGATTATCAACAAACACGAATTAATTAGGTATCATCTACGTCAACAAAATACTAAATATTGATCTGATAAACATCATGGTGTTTGTATTTGATTTTGTGCCAAAAGCAAATACGTTTGACATGTTTGAACGCACCTCGTGTAGTTCAATGGGTCAGTTATGTATAGTAACTGACCTGTATATTTTGATGATGTAACATTATCTATGACATTATGTTATCATGTGCATTGCCTCGACGGTCACGTATAGTATGCTAAATGGTTATATATATGTATATTCGGAATTAAATTTTTTGTTGTTGTATTACATATATTATTTTGTAGTGTTTGTTTGATTGATTAATTGATGTCTGATTGGTTGATTATATGGTTAGTTATTTTTTGTTTATTTATGTGTATATTCGTTTGTTCGTTCATACATGTGCATATTGTATTCAACTCTAATACCTGAGATCACGATATGAATTTCTTTAAATTGTCATACTATTACTAGTTACTGTCCACATTAGCTTAAATTATAGATTGTACAGCATATTGCACAACTCTAAAGTACCAGAATGAAACAGTGAAATCATGCATGACGCATAGCTGGAACTGGAGGCTAAATTATTCCATAGTAAGAAAATAATACAAATCATTAAAAACAATAAACTTAAGGGAGTATGACGCATAGGTCAGCTTAAATCTGTTGTAATATTGTTATTTTTTAAGAAAGCGAACTAATGATATACGTGAAAAGTGAAAACTAATCTTTTAGCTACCTTATGACACATAATATAGTAAATTAAACGAGTACTGGCCTGAGATGAGAGTCCAAAAAATCCAGTATTTTTTTTTGCAATGTCATGCTTTTCGATAACAAAAAATGAAATACTTCCCCCAAAGCCCAATTTACACCGTTCATTGATTAGCTCGAAACCACTGGAACGAAATTTACGATTATAATTATTTTTCCCAAGAGAGAATATAGCCTAAACAGGACATATTAATAATAATCGAGTGCTTCCGTAAAAGTGGTGCGTTAGAATCGAAAACAACATTTATACTTATTAACAATGATATAGGTATATTTTCTTCATTTTCATGCAAAAACGAAGAAATATAATTTTCTTGCATATAGGGTTCATGGACAAGATAATATTATATTAGTAAGGATTTAGAAAGTTGTATTGATTATACATAGGATGATTTCGTTATCAATAGATAAGTTATTATTTTAATGATGTCAGTTTGTATTATTTGCATAATAACTCATCTCAAATGTACTACTAGTATTAGTCAGTATGAGATATCATCTATTTTTATCCAATACTTCCATTCTATTGTAAAGCTAGTAAAAAGCTCAAAAGGTTTATTGTTTATATTGTTATCCTTCAAAAACCGTTTTCAGAAAATCCCATACGAGGGTACCAGAAGTTACAAGGCACGGAAATTTCCGTAAATAAAACAAGTCATCAGCAAAAAAAAAAAAATCCTTGGCTTCAATGGATTGCCGAAGAGACGGGGGATTTCGTTACACGTTATTTGATTTTCCCAAGCAGTTTTGCTCTGCATGGCTGCAAGTTACGAACTGCGGCCTGAGTCAGTCGAACCGAGAGCTTTATATACGCGCCCAAAATAGCAATCGGTGTATACCCGTAAACACAGCCATGTGATCGCACGCACCATATCATCACGCTACACACTAATATGCGAAGATATAGGTCCCCTTTTCGCTCGCATACTAGTAGTACACACATACACATCAACATGTATTGCCAATACACCGCTACATGTATACAATAACGTACGACTAATCATTGAGAAAAATCCCCTTAATAAATATTCATGATAGTTTTGCAAGGGAGGAAGTGTAATTGGCTATCGCTACTGTGACGTCAAATGTAGGTTGCCGCTCGCTCTATTTGCATTTCGATACAGAAGGTATGGGAAGTATCGTGGAACGGGTGTCCGAGGGTCATGTTTATTCATCGTTGCCAAGGCGACGCGGAGCTCCGCTCTCCGAGAGCTCGAACGAGCGACTGAACCGATTGCCGCCGTGCAGCTCGGGGTTTATATACCCGTCTAAATTTAGAAACGGAGTTTCCCGCGCGCTGATTGGTCGGCCGCGTCAGGCCTCAGCGAGCCGCGATAAGCAGACGATGTGATTATAACTAGTCGTACTACAGTTCTCCGATCATAACCGCTCTTGACAATCGTGCCTGAAACATCCACGTCTCTAAACACTGTCGATCTTGTCTTGCTTGTTTCATTCAGAGAGAGATTGTTGTGATTTTGTGAAACCAACAACCACACTTATTTGACCTGCTACCACTTTCAGATTTCAAAACATTTCAAGGGAAACACGACATGGCAACTCTTTTAGGCGAAATCAACCCCCTGGGATCGGCTAGCGAGTTCGCAACTGAGGTAAGCATCGTTTGTTTTTTTCAGCTCCTTGGAAGACTTTTGGGGAAGTTTATTTCTGCAGTGGATCGCATCACCTGAATTAACAGGTGGTTCTTTCGAATGCGTGGAATACTTCTGCATTTCTTCTAATATTTTGCCTCTACTTATCTTGTGTATTCTGAAAAATTGCAGTTTGATTTGTATTATGTTATATTATTTCAGTGTATTCTGTAACCATCAATACTTGAATAAACTAGTGAATATACTATCTTGCGCTCTTGCAGTTAATGTTGACATAATTTCCTTGATTACTTGTACCTCACATTCATAAAGATCATGCGTGATATATACCTGGCAGTTCAAGCTTTTCAGTAGTCCCGAGTTCAACTTTTGGCCCTCTTTTTACTCAATTTAAGCCCTCGACCACCACCGTAGTATGGTTTTTAACTCAATTCATTGACATACAATGGAACCCATTTGCGCATCTCAATACAGAGTGCCGATTGTTTAATACCCACCAGCGGTCAGCAGAGCTCGTATAGGCACAATAGGGTACTCTTGTGAATAGAACTAATAAGAAGCGAAACTGATTTCACGCTATCATCCTCATTGACTTGCATTCATCGTCTACCGTAATCTTCCCCTTCTCCTCTCTCCTTCCTTATTTGAAAAAAAAGACTTATGGCTTGCATTTTTGTGAATTGAAGCTGTGTAATTACTATTGAGGGGAAGCCACTAGACTTGGGAGACTTAACATTCCAGAGGATTTTGTAAAACGATTGGGACCAAGTTCACAAGGAAGTGATTTAAGTTTGTTTTCACTGAATATTCTGACACTTGTACATGTATTTAAGTGATGTTTATTTATTGCATAAATTGATGATGTATACTTATGGTGTCTTCTTTCTTTTTGTCTTTTCTTTGTGTATCCAGCTCTGGCCTGATATGGAGTATTTCCTCCAACAAATCTGCCCGCCATCAGTCATGGACGAGCCTTCCTTCACCACACGCTACGAGACCAGCTCTCCGACGTCCACAGTCTTCTCCGGCTCTGGAAGCGACGGCAGCGCATGTATCTCGCCGCCCCCAGTATCACCAGAGTCAGACATAACGTACACGCACTCGCCGTACGACGACCTCCTTGATCTGGACTTCATCATCAACAACACGACCGCGGGGGAGGAGGCGTTCAGCCCGCAGCAGCCGTGCTCGCCTGCTAGCCCACTGGAAGTCCAGCAGCACATCGTCAGGATCAAGGAGGAGGCGCTCTCGCCGCTTCCCGCCTCTCACGACGACTGCAATGGCGGACAATTCTACGACGACTTCTGTCAGTTCAAGAACACCGCCGCCACCACATACGACGTCAAGCTGATCACACAACAGCAGCAGATGCAGGCGCAGGCTCAACAGCAGATGCAGCAGAAGCCCATTGAGCAGCAGTACATGTTCACAAACGAACTCCACACGTTGCAGCAACTTCAGCAACAACATCAGCAGCAGCAACAGTTTTTCCAGACATACAACCTCCACCAGCTGCAGCAGGTGCCACAGATGCAATCTCACCAGGCAATGCCAGAGCCTCCCCCATACTCGCATCACCAACACCTCGTCGCGTCGCAGATGACCAGGCTAGCCATGCCCCAGCATCAGCAGCAGATGGCGCAGCAACACATGCCAACACCGCCAAACACGCCGCCAACCTCGCCACTCCTCGACCTCCTCCGCAACACGCCCATCGAGAGCAGCAACGCCGTCTCGACGACGGTGCCGGCGACGCAGGTCGTCAGGAGGAAAGGGAGGAGGACGTGGGGGAGGAAGAGGACGACCACCCACACCTGCGCGCACCCGGGATGCGGCAAGACCTACACCAAGTCGTCTCACCTCAAGGCTCACATGCGCACCCACACTGGTGAGAAGCCATACCACTGCAACTGGAAGGGCTGCGGCTGGAAGTTCGCCCGCTCTGACGAGCTCACCCGCCACTACCGCAAACACACCGGAGACCGACCATTCCAGTGCCACCTGTGTGAACGTGCCTTCTCGCGTTCAGACCATCTCTCCCTGCACATGAAGCGGCACATGTGAATGAACTGAACTCTATTAAGTAATAATGTATTGCTGATAGGTTTTTGTTACAATGTGAACGCACGCCTTGGCGTTTCATTCAGTTGATTTCGCCATCGCTACATGCGTTTCACAGCACTTTAAAGCGGATTGCTAGAGTGTGTCTTGTATACCATTTTTGTCGAAATTGGCACTAGGAAAAGAGGTTAAGCACATTTTATTGTGAAATGTTTCGTGAAATGTCTTGTCTTTTGTTTGATATTTTTGACTCTAGATCAAGTCTGGTTACTAGATCTTCTGAGTATATTTTTACAAAAGTCCTTTGAGAGGTCATGTTCATACCTTGTTTGTAATATCGTGTGCCTTTTTGACATGAAAAGTTGGTTTGACACCACAATCCGCTTAGGCGTGAGCCGAAGACAGCTTCTGTCGCCGAAGAAAAGACGAAGTTGTCCGAGGCCCGCCGAAGGTTGGAAGTTGGGATGTCGGGCAGAATTGGGGGAGTGCCGAAGATTTGGCACTGCATGCAACTGATTCAATGCAACTCCCCCGTTTATCCGACTCTGTATATGAACCCGTATTGGTCTGTTTAGAAGTTATAGCTCTCTTGGGTTGAGCTTATTTCGACAAATTAAACATCTTTATCTGTCGATAGCCTCAAAACGATCATTGGGTTGACAATTATTTATATATGTACAGAGTAGATATTCAGAGTTACAAGTCAGTGCCTAATATCAGTACTGTTATTTGTACAGAATTGTTGAGGTTGAAATCTTATGGATTTCAGGAAATTTTGGAAGCTGTAGCATTTTACTCTTGCAGAGGCATTTGTTCAGCTCTGGTTGTAAATAAGATTTTCTAAATGTGAGAATAATTATTATTACTATTATTATTATGGAATGATGAAATATGAATTTTTGGCGTTGATCGTCACATGTTTTTATATATAAAATGAGGCTTGATTGCAAATTGGTTATTCAAAAGAGACCGACTGATTCAAAGGAGACCGATCGCATTGTGGATGAGTTGCCAAAAGTTGTTTCCATTTTTTGTCATAATTATTTAATAAACTATTTATCATTCCAATGCAAGTCGTTAGAAGAAGAAGGAGAAAAACCAATTTGTAATTTAAGCCCATGCCAATTCTTGCTTGTCTCATTTAAACGCCGCTTTGCAGACTGATTGATAATCGATTGATATAGAGCAACTCTAAAACTAAATCTACCTTGTCACAGAAAAAATATTTATAATTTTCAGTTATGCCGAAGATTTAAACAAGTTACACAAGTTAGTAATACAGCCAAATGAAGCGTCTAACATACTTTGAAATGTTGGAGGTAACCCAGACCTAACTTAAAACAAAAATTTACATTGGATATTTATTTTAAATTACCAATATCACATCGCTTTATTAAATGTTTTGCCATTAAAATAACCGGATCAATCCAGATGGAATTTGTAAAAAAAGAAATACTACATTATAATATTATTACACCAGCATTTTTTTGTTGAAAATTGAAATAATAAAGTATACCTCGTGAATGGGGAGAGAAATATTGAAAATGAAATTACCAACTGTCTTTCTGACTTCATTTTACGACTTAATATTGTTTTGTTCGATGTTGAATGTGATGTGTGATAATGATTTGGGTGATTCATTTATGAATTTGATGGTGATATTGATGATTTTGATTACTTGATAATGCTGTTGATGATTTCATGATGATGTTGATGAATCAGACGATGTGTATGGCGTTGTTGATGATCTTGATTATGATGTTGATGATTGGATGATTATGTTGATGATTTTGTCTATAATGTTGATGATTTGATGGTGATGTTGATGAGTTTGATGATGATCATGATTATGATGCCGATGATAGTAAATAATGATGTCGATGATTTTGCTTATCAGTTTGAGAATGATGTTGATGATTTTGACTGGGAAGATGATGATTTTGACTGAAGTGGTGATTTCATAATGATTGATGTTAATGTTAATGAATCGAAATGAATATGATGTTGATGATAATGATTATGGAGATGATATGATTATGGATTTGGTATACTGATTTTGATAATGATGTTTAGTGATGAGAAAGGATGTCATAGTGCCTTGTACAATAAGATAAAGACATTGATCGTTGATGAATAATAAGCGACGTGTTGAATTATGTTGGTGTTAATTATAAATGTATATATATCATGCGTGTGTGTGCGTTGTATTGTACGTGTTAATTAATTGGTGTTGGTGATGATTCAGTGAATTAAATACAACCGAAATAATTATGTCGTTGAGACTTGATGGTCCTAACTCATGAAGCAAAATTAATGTTATTCGTAAAGGTCCATTTAAGAGACATACAACACATCACTTATCCATTTATGTTTTTACTATCAATATATAAAGTTATCAAAAATATCAGTTGAAGTAAGCCCCCCCAAATAAATACAAATATAATGGCATAATAATGGAAATCTATACATGAACATTATCGAGCTATTTGATAAATATACAGATATTCCATCAAAATAGAACAATTCGCTTGTTTTTAAATTAACATGATGAATATGATGAATATGATAAACGATATTACAAACATAACAACTATTAAAATATGATACAGTGGTCGATCGAAAAACGGGTAATGTAAATCAAGTTTAGGATAAATTTAATAATATTGACAATATATAACAAACAAAAAAAATGACTGTATAATATAATGTTCGCAATTGTACATAAACTTGACTTTAGGAGACAAAGATATTAGTAATGATGAATACATTTTTTTTTCATCTATGAGCATACTATATATGGCGAAGAGAAATGCATTTTAATATTTTCTAGACTCAAAGACGTTTCAACTTTGTATAATTTATGATTAATGTATACCATTGCGAAACACATTTATCAGAATTATTATTTGCATCATGTATATTCTGCCCAGAACACAAATACGATTCCTGCCCCAATTTAATTACGGAAATTGCGAAATTGAAGCAGAGGTATTAAAAGGGATCTTAATTTGTTGTAAATCTTTTCCCAACACAATTAGCCGATAATCTTCACCTTAAAATAGAATCACAAAATCTGAATTTTCGCGAAACATATTTTGTAATTCTCGATCGTGGAGCTAATAAGCTTGATTAAAAAATATTTTGCATAAACGGATCTGTTACCAGTGTACATGCCGCGTGACCATGTCGATGTTTTGCGTAAAATTTATCTCGCAGTGTAGATACAAAATAACAACTACACGCATTACAACATTAATAACATTCACAAATCAATAATCAATAATCATTCATGATCTTGTAGACGTTTTATGTCTTTCTATTATACTGATATTTCAATTATGCTTCCCGTTTTGTGGATACATGAATTTTCGATACGCTTTTTACACCAAAAGATTATAATATACATTTTCGCATTTTTAAAGCTTTATGCGTGTATACAATACAGTGAAAACGAAAGTAACATTTTCACAGTAAAAGCGGTCGCATACCAGTTGTCATGTTTGGTATTTGACTTATTATGGCATACCATTTAAATCTCTTCGCGAACACACTATACCGTAAAAATGTCAAACTCACACCTACATAAAAAGAGACCTTTACCAAATATTTCAATGTAATATCTATCAGATTAAGAATAGCGTCTGTTATTAAACCTGTTCCCTACTAGATTTTGCAATACCAACACAGGGCCCACCATGTGCCCGTATAGGCAATGGGTTCATGTAATAATAACAATGTTATAATATATAGTACACAGAATAATACAATGCATGTTCATCTTGTTCAAGTTGAATTCGCCAAATTATTACATGAGTTAGCGAAAAAAGGGAAAAAGAAACACGCGCAGAGTATGATTTACGATATACAA
>JBAMJV010000735.1:0-35000 GCA_037951105.1 Echinarachnius parma | reverse complement strand
TGTGCAGTGAGCGTATGCGTGGTCGGACTGATTTTGCAAAATAATTATTTTGTATTTTCTGCAATTATTTTGTATTTTCTGCAATTATTTTAATCATTACTTTTTTCTTCTTCTTGAGGTGGGGGGGGGGGGGGGGGGGGGTGGGGGGTCCTTGTTTAATTTCTTTATTTTAAGGATGCTAACCTATTGTGAGACTGTTTGTTGTCAAAATGATAATAATTATAGTTATTATTATTATTATTATCATTATTTTTATTATTATTATTATCATTATTATTATTATTATCATTATTTTTATTAGTATTATTATTATTATTATTATCATCATCATCATTATTATTATCATTATTGTTATTATTATTATTAGTAGTATTATTATCATTATTATTATCTTTAAAAGAGTCTATACATTTGGGATGTGACTTCGTTGTATTTGAAATGTTATTTTATCGTCTATTAAAAAGCTACCTCTAACAACCATTAAAGGGATCTAGTAACTTTGTTGACATGTGCAAAAAGTGATGAATGGTTGATGCAATGTATATTGTTGTTATCTCATATGTCCACAGGGTATTGTGTGAACATTTAAAGTCAAATGGACATTGTATGGCCAAGTAATGAGCGAAAATGCAAAGTGATATTCAGTAACTCACTGCACTCACTTTGTACACGGAAGAAAAACTCGCCCGGAGTTTTTCTTATCTGAATACTTCAATCATACATATCTTTGTAACGAAAGGGAAATTTGAAAAACCGAAACCTGTCCCATGATTTTATTGTTGATACGAATACAACAAGGTATAAGGGAACCGCTAGAATTAAAATTTTATTTTGAGGATTTGGACAATGTTACTAAGTCCCTTTAAGGTATGTTTTCAGTTTCACCTACATGTATGAGAACTATTTGATAAGTAGTTTAAAGCCAGGTAATACGGTGGTACAATGTTAAATGTATGTTTAGAGGTAATACGATGGCACATTATTGCAATGTATAATTAAAGGCTTACGTTCGTCTTCTCAAATAGTGTTTAATTTCGCCAGCTATATATAAGCCGAACTTAAACACGGATGATCGTGATGAAAGGGACAGCCGCCTTTTCAATGTAAGAACATCCAATGATATAGCTTTACTCAGTCAGTCAGTCGACATCGGGTGTGTTTAATTATCAACTCTCTTTTAAGCCATATTGAGGGCTTTCAAATGTGTTTTAGGCTAACTATGTACTCAAATAATGTACATTACTAAATAAACTTTCACATCGATTCAAAACCAACCAAACATTCACCCCCACCATTTTTTTCTTTCTTCAGAAATGAGAACCAACACGACAAGTAAATCGTAAAGCTGTTGTGATTCGCGTTTCCATACGTGCACAGAAATGCTGTTTGTAGTTTGCAAAATAATGTAGATATACGCACACAGTAATATCTTTAATATTCAACTTTCCTTTAATTACAGCGAAATTTATGTCATGTAATGTATAAGTGCGAAGTGAAAGTTTAACCGCATGAGCCTAGTGAAAGAAGTAGACAGTGTAAATAGAACTGAAGTAGGCCATCGATATAAAAATACTGGATATAGCAACAGCGCCCTCATCATTAAGCCAGCGACAGTGTGAAAAAGTACTCCAAAAGTACTCCAAATACAAAGACCATGCTCGCTCGAGTGAATCGATTTACGGAAATGAATAGAAGCACCTTTTGTATTTGGTCACTTAGGTGGACTTTTAGATACTTGCGGCGGCTTCAACGTCGCTCATTCGGCATTGTTCAGCGTGCTGTATCCAGTGTGTATATATCGATGAAGTAGGCACATCAAAGAAAAGTGAAAGTTAAAGTGATACCTGTAAAGTGTCAGATATTGCACAAAATGACATTTGAGACTTCAATCCCATATCAATATCATTGAATACAATTGAAAGATTTGTGAAAGTTTGAAAGAAAACGAACACTGTTTACCTAGTGAACAAAACGAATATTGAGTTCATATTTTATCACCGAATACTGATGGTCTGCCATACATTTATCACAGTAATAATCAGCCGTTTGAGATATTCGCACCCGTGTATGATTACAGACGTAGTACAGAATTCATGGAATTTGTGCTCGCTGGGTTCAAAGTTCAATCTCCGGAATGTTCCCACGCGTGCTGCAATGCGGACGCGTTTAGCTACAACAATTGTACTTTTTTTCAATTGCGTTGATTAACGCTTTTCAAATAATGATTTTCAATAATAATTATCTTCATACTAAAGGGACATTTGAAAAAAATCAAACCCTATTTTATTCTTCTCTTACCATAAGCTAAACAACACGGTAGAAGAGAAACGAGGAAGCTCCAAGTAATTTTCGTGGATTTGGACACTTTACAGGTATGACTTTAAACCCCGTTTGTACAGCGTCGCGCAACGAGTTAGCACCGAAAAGCGACTTAAAAGGATCTAGTAACTTTGTTGACATGACTGTGCAAACAGTGATGAATGGTTGAAGACTATGTATTTCTGTAATCCAATATGTCCACTGAGTAATTTGTAAACATTTCACGTGCAATAGATGTTATATGGCTGAGTAATGAGCGACGTACATGCAACGTGATATCCGCTAACTCATAGCACTGACTTTATTCACCGTTATAACATTCCAGTGGATAATTAAAAATCAGAACACTTCAATCGTCTGATCGTAAATATCCTTTTAACGAAAGGGGGAATTCGAAAAACCAATACCTGCTCCATACTTGGCTTGGTACGAACAGTCACGTCACGTTCACGTATCACGTCACGTGAACGGTTCTGTACCTTTTGTGAAACAGGTCACCCAAATCTACGAAGTGTAGGGTAAAGTGACCCAACAATTTGTCGTTTTCCATGCCAGTAAAACTCGAATCGTCACGTCTACCAAAACGTGACGTGAGTGTTTAATCAAGATTTTTAAAATTGCAAGCGCTTGTTACTAAGACTAGACATACACGCACAAAGACATTTAAAAATGTCGACGAAAATGCCGAAACCGCCTTATCAAATCATTTCAATCATTATGTTTATAATATTACGTGCATAATTCAGAGTAACCTGAGACGATAATATGCAGTTCTGTCATTTAGGTAATGTACAACCATACCACTTGCATTATTTGTCTTGTTATTAGAGTATTTCTAAATACGTGTCGTGCGTGGATTTTGGCAAATGTTGATTTCCAGCTGAACTGCATGCTACACGCAGCGGACCTTCGGTTCGCATACGCCTGAAGTTCCCGTGCTGGACGTCTGCGCGTGGGCGTTAGTGGCGTTGCATGTGAAAGTGAGTGAGTGAGTGAGTGAGTGAGTGAGTGAGTGAGTGAGTGAGTGAGTGAGTGAGTGAGTGAGTGAGTGAGTGAGTGAGTGAGTGATCAATGAGTTTAAAAGTAATAAAACAATGATTTGATAAATAGTGTTAAATTATGGTGATTGAATCGAGTCAATCTATAAATCAATCATTTAATTTAACAATCAATCAATCAATTAATCAGTCAATGAAACAATTAATCACACCAACCAATCAATACTAAATAAATAAATCAAAGTATTTGGCATCCGAACTAGCTACTTGTAGGCAGTGGCGTACCCATGATTTTTTCAAGGGGTGGGTGTAGTGGGGGGGGGGGGGGGGGGGAGGGGTATTTCGTCAGACAAATTGAAGTCAGCGGGGGAGTGTGGGTAGGGGGTGTCCGTAGAAAATGATCGCAGCCGAGGCCGAGACCAGGACCGGTCACACATTTCGAGGCCGAGACCAAGACATTTATTGAGAATTATGTAAGGGGCGGGGGGGGGGGGGGGGGGGTAGGGGGTGTCCATCCCCCTGCTCCCATGCCTGGGTACGCCTATAATTGGTATAACAGTATAGGTAGGACTTGTTCGTTCACGATTAAATATACCGAGAATTAGTCTCTTCTCAACGACAATTTACATTCATTTTTTGTACGCAAGCGCCAATTTACGTGAGCTTTCATAAATTGCATATAGTATATCAACAAACTGTTGGGTCACGTAACCCAACACTTCGTAGACTTGGGTGACCTATTTCACGAATTGTTGGGTCACTTTACCCTACACTTCGTAGATTTGGGTGACCTGTTTCACAAAAGGTACAGAACCTTCACGTGACGTGAACGTGAACGTGACGTGACTGTTCGTACCAAGCCTCCATACTTCTATTGGTAATACGGATTCAACAAGGTATGAGGGAACCGCTATAATTCGAAATGGATTTTGAGGATTTGGACAATGTTACTAGATCCCTTTAAACATTGTACTTCTCTGCCATCTACAATGCTAAATGATAAGCTAGATTATTGCCATTTTAATGGTCAATAGTGCTCTAACTTCGATGTTATTTGACAACATAAACAAACCTTACGACTTGGTAGGAAGAATATTAACACATTTGAACAAACGAATTTGAAGCCTTTAGAGAGAGTATTAAAACATTTAAAATGTATTTGCATTATAATTCGGAAGAATAATTGTCTGAATTATAAACTATTGTAAACGAACTATAGTTCTATGCAATGTATATAGGTAGCAGAAAATACTCCCTTTCGATACATAAATCGCCATAAAAAGTAGGATTAATGTTCGTCTTTCTTTATGTTCATGTTAAATAGCTGTGGAAATTTACTTCAATATTATGTAATATCTAAAGGGAAAAGGGACGATTGAGCTATTCCTGTAATATGATGTCACAAGAATGATTAAAATTTCTGATTTCGTTCAAAAAGCGGAGAGAATTGTATACTTTTAGGTAAATTCAATGTTTTTCTTCAAAATGCCAGATAATGGTCCCATGGCTTGTCATCCGTGTTGATGTAAGACAAAATAGATGTAACCCGAACACAATCCGAAACTTGGCCAGGGGCAATCTTATGATGTACTACACATCTATAGAAGTTTGAATTTCACGTTGAATTATAATAGAGTATATCGAAGTGATGACGTCACATTTATAACGCAGCTATCAATTGATGCAATCCAAATCATATAATCATCAGCAATTTGACGACGTTTATTCAATTTTTAGAACATTGCTTCTGATATGTAACTGTAAACAAAATTTAATTAATATGAGCGAAAGGAAATTTAGCTTCTCCGGGATTTGAACCCGAGACCTCCTGATCGATAGACAGGTGCTCTTACCACTGGGCAACAAAGACCCTCGGATGGTCATGATGGTGGTATTTCCCAGAAATCCCTTTTTTTAGTGCGCTTTTGTCAGTAATGTAGATGGAATAATCTATAAGCCGCAATCAAATTTTGGTTAAACCTTTTGTATTCCAGCCTGTTGTATACCACGTACATGACGTACGGTATGATTTATTAGGTTCATCGCTTTCCGCATTTTTCCCACGAAATATTATTTCCCATTAATTGCTTTTAAATGCACAATTTTGTTTTGTTTTGCTTTGGTAAATAGTTTGAGGCTATTTGCAACAGTTGCGACGCGTTCCCTTCATATTTTGGATTAACAAACAAAGAGACAACAGTAACGTATATCCATCTAATATAATAATCGCACGCTCGTACACAAACTAAATAACACTATCCCCATAAAGCAGCGATGGGAAACAATTTGATAGATATCATCCATCCATGTTGAATAGAGATACTAAAAGCGATAATTATTGTCGGCATTAATGTTGGTTGCCGTATTTATTTACTAAAACGCAGCAGCAGCTGTAGTTTAAGTGGCATAATTATGCCTGGAACTGTACTCAATCGCACGATAGCCCACTGCATGACCGCGCATGTGTTAAACGTGAACTATGTACAGTAACTTTGTTGACATGTGCACATAGTGATGAATGGTTGATTAATGTGTATTGTTGAGATCTAATACGTATGTCCACTTAGTAATGTGTACGAAATTAATATTAATTGGGTGTTATATAGCAGAGAAATGAGCAGAAATACAAAGTGATATTTGATAACTCATTGCACTCACTTTGTAAACGATGTTGATGGTCCAGTGGATAATTTAACATCTGAACTCTTCAATCGTAAATATCTTTTTAACGAAAGGGAAATTTGAAACACCGAAACCAGTCCCATTGCTTTTATTGTTAATACGAATACATCAATGTATGAGGGAACCGCTAGAATTCCAATTGGATTTTGAGGATTTGGACAATGTTACTAAGCCCCTTTGAAATAGCTCTTGATGATCTCTATGTTTAATCATCATTTAAAAAAATACACATGCACAATAAAACAAAAAATGGTTTGAACCATTGTGTTTTTAGAGAGCGCCCTCTTGTGTTTTAACAGCTCTTTTTTTATGATAACAGGCTTTTTACTTAGTCGTTTGTAGTTGTATACCTTTCGAACATGGTGGAGTAAGTAAGTGATGTTAAATTAAGTTAAGTGATGAGATAATAATTATCATCTCCTGAGCTGCTTACACAATAGGCATAAATATATTCTCTCTCGCATATCGATGAGTAAAATCACATGTGTGCGTTTGCGTCGATGCGCACTTGTATATGTGTGGTTGAGTGCATTTTGTATAAGATGAATAGAATTTGATTTCATGATTAAATAGAAGAGATTGCATTATATGATGTAAAAGATGAATTACACATGCATAACGTTGCTTAATTCACACACACGTGTGTGTGTGTGTCTGTGTCTGTGTGTATGTAGGGTGTTTGCGTCTGTCTAAATTGTCCGTACGTACGTGTCAATGCTCCAGTGAGTGCATTGTGATTTATGATGTATTGAATTTGATTCAATCATTGAATATTATGAATAAGTTTATTCTATTATGTAGCTTAGTGCACACATGCTTAATTCACGCGGAACTTGCGTGCGCGTTTGCGTCGGTCTTTGTGTATGATTGTCCGTGCACACGTGTCCATGCCTCATTGAGTGATTTTTAAAATTTTATTTATGATGTATGGAATTTGATTTAACTATTGAATATGAATAAGTGTATTCTATCATGTACAAACTTGGTTACACGTGCATTACACCAACAACGTTTCGGGTCGATAATTAAATCAGAATTAGATAATGGTCGATATCCCGAAAACTATGACAAAAAGGGGCTAATATCGACAAGAGTATAGGCTGGTAGCAAAATGCTATGTGTTGGCTCCGATTACAAATTTAGGATTCAAACTTCGTAATGATGATTGTCGACATTGCAGTGCTTATTGATGATCAATATTGCATTTCTAATAAGTTAATTTAGTTAAATTTAATTTCAATATTTGTTTTATCTTCTAGTCCCATGATTATGAGTATAATTCGTTTTCGATAATCGTATGGGCGTTGCCTTTAAAAAAATGTCAGATTACTTTTACGCAAAGACTGATCAAGACTTTTTAAAAGGATTAACGGATCAGAAGTAATATCTTAATATAAGTCGTTTAGATAGAACACACGTGCTGGATAGAACATAATATTAACGGTCAAGGAAAATTGATTAACAGGGGTTGAAGAATTTATTATAAATAATGATATATTCACAAGCTATACACTAGTTATCATGATGTTATTAATGTTCTAACATGAACAAACTTGGATCAGCTGACAACATTTAACGTTTATAATATCTTCTTTTTATGTATAATATTATGTTGACTAGATTGATACCAACTTCGTGATATAGCTATTGCATGGGGGTGGGTAAGAGGGGAGGGGGGGGGGGGGGGGTTGCGCCACTTGCCTTTCTGATAATTCGATAAAATAGTGTGTGTGTTTATGTGTGTGCGTGTGTGTCTCTGTGTGTGTGTTTGTGTATGTATGTGTATGTATGTGTCTGTATGTCGTTGCGTGTGTTTGTGTGTGTAGTATATTATGTGGGCGTTTGTAAAATATTTCTGTAACATAATGCATTACACAACAAAGATTTGTACGATCGAAACAATTTTCCATAATACTTCAAAATTTAATCGCAATGTCTTCTCGTTGAAAGACACATTCAAGAATACATGTAATAAGTTACATATTTGTATAAATAATCTTCACGATTCTTTGGCTTAAATTGCGAATACTTGCAATTTTGAACATTGAAAGTCTCACTCGCTTGTCACAAAAAAAAAGTCACCTCATGAAAGAAAAAAATATTATTATCATAATGAGTTAAAATCAATACAAACAAACAAGATTCACAATCATTGTAAATGCACACTCCTTCAGCCCATCACCTTTTATAAGCCCCAAACTAAATGCACATACAGTCAAATCTGTACTAGTGACCACCTGTCTATAGCAGGCAACTTGCCTATAGTGGCCACTAAAAGTGATCCTGCAGAGAAGATCACTATTGTGGAATATTGAGGTCACCTGTCTATAACATCCAACCCGTGTATATAGTGGCACGCACCAATTTTGATTCCCCGCATATAGCAGAGAAAATGATGCTATTGAAACTGACTCTAAAGGTCACATGTCTACAACAGCCTACCCGCCTATAATGACCATCAAAAGTGATCTTTTGAAGAGAAAAACAATGTAATAGAACCTGCCTTTAGAGGTCACCCGTCTATAGCAGCCAACCTGCTTAAGAGGCCATCAAAGTGATCCTTTTGATAGAAAAACAATGTAATGGACACATGTCAGTAGAGGTCACCTGTCAGCAGCGGCCAACCCGCCTATAATGGCCATCATAAGTGATCCTCTGCAGAGAAAAACAATGTTGTGGAACCTATCTCTAGAGATCACCTGTTTCTAGCAGCCAACCTGCTTAAGATGCCATCAAAGCGATCCTTTGAATAGAAAAACAATGTCTGATGGAACATGTCAGTAGAGGTCACCTGTCAGCAGCGGCCAACCTGCCTACACTGGCCATCAAAAGCGATCCTCTGCAGAGGAAAACAACGATATGAAGCCTGTCTGTATAGAGGTCACCTGTCTGTACATCAGTCAACCCGCCTATAATGGTAATACAAATTGATCCTTAGTAGAGAAAAACAATGTAAAAGAACCTGTCTGTAAAGGTCACCTGTCTATTGCAGCCAACCCGCCTAGAGACAATCACTAATATATCATGTATATTATAGTGATCCCCTGCCATAGCAGAGAAACATAGTGTTATGGAACCTGTCTATAAAGGTCACCAGCCTGTCTATAGTAGCCAACCTGCCTATTTAGTCACTGGTAATGGCTATTAAAAGTAATCATCTACAAAAAAAGCATTGCTATATGGAACTTGTCTATAGAGGTCATCTGTCGTGAGTGGCCATTTTCTTTTCTATAATTATTTCCCTTAGGTGTATACCATACACAGGATTGATCAATTACAAAAATTACAAATATTATTGTTCGTCTTCGAGGTGAAATAACTGTAGTCATACAGCGTTATAACGTGTATACATGTGTGATAATCAGGTAATATAGAAACACAAACTCATTTTGACCCAAATTGTCAAAATATGAATAGACTGTGTAAACTTTGTTTAATGAAGAGTTGTAGACGAAATGCCTCATCGAACCACGACCATGTTCTTTTAAATTTTCATTGTTTTCACTTTCACTCATGCATCTTGGACCAAACTAATTTGTTTGCCATGACATTTTTACTGACCAATTTTGAAGGTAAAGCCATTAGTGGCATACCTGAACAAGTGTTTATCTATCTTTATCCTCAAATAAATAATGTATAATTTATACAATTCAACTAATGATTTTGCACATGACAACGATATAACAACATACCTTTAATCTAACTGCAAGATACATTTATCTATTATTTATTATTATTCACCGGATCTAATAAAAGTATTGCCTTTCTAAACGCATTCAGCCTCTGAAAATGTTCGGATTATCACAGTTTATAAAATAAGTGTGTTGCAGTGGTATAAGTCTGCCATTTTATATTACCAAATAATACCTTTCAACTGATACATCGTTCATAAGCAATGAATATTATTTGTGTAGTTTTGATATCAGTATAAAACCTTTCTATTATTATAGCTCAAATAGCAACTATTCATACAGCACGACGGTAGATCGAGTTGACTTGATGATGCCATTCAATGGATTTCGGACGAGCGTCCTCTACGTTGGCAGACAGCACAGTCTTTCGAGGTATCGATTTGGATTCATCAAGGTCTAGTCCCCCTGCTTCTCAGTTTGTTGTCCCGATGTTAACCCGTTCAGCACGTTTAGATGTTGGTATAGAAGGAATTCTCCATAGAGCCGCAGCCCCCGAGTGTTTTGGAAGCAGTCCTGAACGGGTTAAAGACGATTTTGTCGAGAGCGTCACCTCTTCGTTGTCTGTCTCCTGCAAACAAACACAAAATCAACCCAAATCAAAATCAAACCCAGTCACGTTAAATATTTTAAAATCAAATCACACTTAAAGGGGACCACCAGGCAAAGAACAACACATAATTATATGTTTTGGTACCGTTTATTGATATCAAATAGATACCCAACATTTTGCAAAGGATTGTGTAATTCATAAACAAGGCAATTAATTTCCACCACTTACGGAACCACTACTATTTCCTGGTTCCGTACGGGCCAAACATTTGCGAGTGCGCCAATGCTATTCACGCGTACGTTTGGAGACAATAGAATCCCGGGCGATTCGTTTGCTCTGGACAAAGTAGTCTCGTACATGCAGACCCATGAACGCATGCTTTAGAATGGTGATGCGTTTTTCAATTTGTTTTTCTTTTTCTGGAAATATATTTTTGTGAACTTGTTGAAGGAATGGAATACTAACGATGTTACCTTTCATTTATAAGAATATTATTTTTGGGAGGTGGTACCCTTTAATTCATATTAAAACAAGGATTATTGACATTTCACATTCATTTCACATGTCTAAATTGAACATGTCTACAAACTTTAAATTCATTATACTCAGATTTTCATTACCTCACAACAACAATTATTTCTTGAAGCGCCCTCTATACCAAAACTGAACTATCCCTTTAAGCGTGTCGCGTTTATGAGTTTCGCGTTTATGAGTTTCGCGTTTACGAGTGCCGCACCTACGCACAAACCAGGTTGATTACGAAGATATGGCGCTGTACGGCGATTTTCCCAAAAGCGCCTTCTACAAATCGATGACCCAGTACATTCAATAGTGCTATTGTATTCACTATTTTTCTTGAACTAGAACTTGCCTGTCTGTCTTGAGGACGTCGGCCTTGAAGTTTGGACTGAAGTCCGATACGTTGACACTGCTCTTGCTCTTCAGGCGACTCCTTTCCAGACTAGAGTACCCGTTTTCAGTTAAGGGGATAAAATGAAGGTATAATATGATCAACAATTTGGTTTTCTGTAAACCATTTCTTGGGCCCCGTTGCAGAAAGAGATACAATCGATTGTAAGTTACGATTGATCGTAAGTCAGAAAATTTACGCGTTTCAACCAATCAGATTTGCGCATCTAGAACACGTGATCTGACTTACGCTTAATTGCAACTTACAATCGATTGTATCTCTTTCTGCAACGGGGCCCTGGGCCAGACAAGACGCTATTGTATTTAAAAAAAACGTTATACAAATGTTCTTCTTCTTCTTCGGGTTAATCTTCCTCCATCAATCCTGAAGATTCTTGCAATTACGTTATATCTCGATGACGATTGTCTCAATTCTCTAAAAAGTTTTATGACGTCAGTCTTGAAGTTTGAACTGAATACATTGACAATTCTTTTCGGCTTCAAACAACCCCTTTCTAAACTCCAGTGATAACATAAATTACGGTATATTTAAAGTCAGACAATAATACACAACCTATACATTGACAAGTATATATTTTATATTCCTGTTTTCGGAATAGATCTAGACAAGACTTCATTGTGCCATGTCGCAAAATTAATGTTGACCTGTTAGTATCGCTCGTTCAGCATTCTTATTTGGAAATGTGATTGCCACATTGATTGAAGTCATATATGCTGACACAAATCTACGTTAGTTCTAGTTAATACTCTAATAATCATACTAATTTTAAAGAAATAATTATATGCAGAATATTGTTGTTAAAATCGATCATTGGTGAGATAAAGTGAGGTAATCTTTATTAAAGTCATGCACATTAGTCGAGTTAGAACAATTATGAATATAAATAAGATGTGTATGCTAATGAGGTCACCGATTCAAGTTTTTAGTATAATTATACATTTATATAGATCACTGGGACGAGGAAAGCACCAAATTATATGCAAGCGCTTACTACTTGGATTTTGACGAATTATATCGGTGTACGATAACAAATTGTTCCCCAAACTATGAGTGATTGATTGACCGTAACATTTTCAAGAGTAGAATTTGAAGGCCGAAGCGACTGACGCGTTCAAATATAATCTGAATAACACTGTGGCCCATGCGCTACATTATATCACCATTCATGTATTACATTAAGACACAGTGCGAACGTTGTCAAAAGCTATATTCTAGAGAAGACCCCTCCCTTCCACTTAACTTCGCAACTCCTCGATTTTGTGACCTCAACCAAATCCCTCCATTTATTTCCCGACCACGCCCTTCACTTCGCGACTTCGTCTTCAATGTTGCGATCCTCCCATTAAATTCACACCCTCCTTTAAATTTTGTTACCCCTTGAATTTTGCGTCCCCGATCTTTAACCTCTCGAACCCCTTTCACTTCATGACCCTCTCCCTTTAACTAAACCACCCCTGTTTTTAACTTCGTTACCCCTCCCTTTAACCACGATCGTCTCTATTAAACTCGCTTTGAATTGTCGGTGTAGTGATGGACTACGGACGAG
The DNA here is from genome assembly GCA_037951105.1 of Echinarachnius parma. Classification (NCBI taxonomy): domain Eukaryota; kingdom Metazoa; phylum Echinodermata; class Echinoidea; order Clypeasteroida; family Echinarachniidae; genus Echinarachnius; species Echinarachnius parma. The sequence continues at coordinate 22,282 of JBAMJV010000735.1, read as the reverse complement.
TACTTGATGCTTTCTGTTTTGTTTTACTTCTTCTTTCGCCACCCGACGTTACACGCTCCTCGTGACCTCTTCTTGTTAAGAGCCCTATTTCGGCCCTCTTTGAGATCAAGACCCCCTTTCTTTAACTTTGCGACTAATTCCTCTTAACTCACTCTGGTTTTGTTGGTGTAGTGCTCGACTACCGACGAGTGCTCGCTGTTCTTGTTGTTTTTCTTCTCCCTTTCACTCCATGCTCTACCCTTAATTGCTTTTATTTTATTTTGCGACCCCTCCCTTTAATCATGGCGCGTTGGAGAACTACCCCCTTCCTTTAAAATGTTTGGTGAAGCGCTCGACTAGGGACGATTGCTTACTGCTCTTCTTACTTGTCGTCTCCCTTTTCAATACATTGCCCCTAATTGCTTTTTACTTCGCGACCCCTGCCTAAAATCAGAGCGCGTTGAACACGCCCCCTCCCTTTAGCCGCGACCATCTCCCTTTAACATAGCGACCATCACCCTTTAACTCACTCTGGGTTTTGGGTGTAGTGCTGGACTACGGACGAGTGCTTGCTGCTCTTCTTGTTTTTCTTCTTCCTCCACCTGACGTCACACGTGTCCCCTATTTGGACGTTGGTGGCAGTCCTTTGAGTTAGTAGGTCACGTGATAGGATGTAAATTGTTATAAAATAAGAACATCAATGTTAAATTGAATTAGAGGGTTATACTCTGGGATATAACAGGGGTTATATTACGGTTATATGATATATTGATAGGGTTATTACGGATACGAATTCAATAATGGCAGTGATACAAATTAGGAAGGTAGTTAACATATAATTAATAGGGGGGGGGGGGGGTGTGAGTTGGGTGACTGTTAGGGACGGTAAGTATACTATATCTAGGCCCCGTTGCAGAAAGAGATGCAATCGATTGTATGTTACAATTAATTGCAAGTCAGAAAATATACGCGTTTGAACCAATCACATTCAAGCATGTAGTCACATGATCTAACTTGCAATTATTTGCAACTTTACAATCGATTGCATAGATCTGTTTCTGTATCGGAGCCATGAACGAAGTATGGTTATATTAGTCTTATTACGACCGTACCAAACTTGACATAGTTCCACAGATGAATTAATACTGCGCCCTCTATCATTAAAATCAGTATAACATATTATGTCAGATGATGTTCATTAGAAATATACAACTTGAAAATAATTATGGCTAATGTGAAATAACGGATATATGATACTTTTAATAGGACATTGGAAACACAGCGAGTATTGTTATACTACCTTGTCATACCTATACATTATTTTGTCATGCATTATTGCTAAAATTAGTAACTCATTACACAACATTAATGTTTAAATTATAGTGTTATCAATATGATTGTTAAGTGAAATGTTATCATAAATACTCGGGTCTGTATTATTATTAATACAGGTGTTATCTAGAAGGTAGGGTTAAAAGAAATATAATAAATTAAGGGGAAATGTTAAAAGCAATGCGAAGTTGTAAACAAAATATAATTAAAATATCGTCATCACTTACGTCTTTCGTTTATGCTTAATTTGACTCTCGATATTCTCTTTCCAAACGAAAGCACTTTTTATTTCGCTGCTGGCCGCGCTCTGGGTACGTAGGCTAGGCACACTCTCTGCGCCACTGCGAGGATCATCGGCATCCTGGAAAACAATATATACAAAAGAAATAAACGATGAATAATTAAGAAAATCAAAACAATTACTTTCAAAATACAATCAATTCCAGACAATCAAGGCGAGAATAGAGTGGTATAAACAAAACATATTCTCTTTCCAGACGAAGGTCTTTTTTTTTTTTTTCGCTGCTAGACGCACTCTAGGAACGTAGACCAGGTACGCTCTCTGCACCACTGGGACGATCATCTGCATCCTAAAGAAAATTATAAATAAAACAAGAAATAAAGATTAAGTACATGAAGAAAAAAAAAATTTGAATAGATACAAAATAAAATAGATTCCAGATAATCAGAGCGCGAGTGAACGAGGACTATTCTCTTTCAAGACAAATGAACTTTTATATTTCGCTGTTGGCCACGCGCACTCTGCATACACTCTCTGCACCACAGCGAGGATCGTCTGCATCCTGGAAGAATAACGAAATTAATTAGCAAAAAAAAACCCACCATGGATTGATTGGGTGGTTCTGTATCACTGTCTCTATATCGCATGGCTGGAATGCTTCACAGGGAGTGAGAAATATGCACTTTGTGTGCTGAATTGAGCGGGACTCCAATATTGTATCCGTTTACTGGGGAAATGAGTATTTGCCTCGCCTTAAGTAACCACCACCGCCACCTCCACCATCACCACCATCCTCCTCCTCATTCTTCGTCTTCTCCTTATTATTACAAATGAAATTATTCATATTACCATTATTATTATAACAGATTACAGATAATCAAGGCGTAGTAACTTACCGTAGTCCCTGAGTTGTTATTGTTGTTGAAGAGATAGTAGTGTTGTCCGTAGATCTTCTTGTGCGCGTTTTCCACGGCTCTTTGTAGAGGAGTCTTGAAATTGTGCGGTCTGAAACCAGGAGGACCGCGCTGAAAAAAATTAAAACGTTAAAATAATAATATAGAATAATAGAATCGAACAATTTCGCTTCTTTGAACGATAACAATTGTCAAGCTTCGTCAAAATTGATAGATCATAATAGTATTGAAATGTTGTGAGTCGTAATGAGTCAACCCCATCGTCGTCATCGTCATCACCAGCAATGCAACAAGTATTACAATGATTATCATTATGAACATCATTATTATCATTACCATGCCGGTGTGACAGGGATAAGTGTCCAGCTAGGGTTAATTGGCAGTGACGTCATTCGGACAGTTTACAAATCCTATTTTTGTCCATTTTCGAGTCTTTATTCACACGGAGACACATAATATTATACACACTCAAACACAAACATACAGACATACACTCATAGATACGGACAAGGAATTCACTCAAACTACACGTCATTCATGACGTCACACTGACGCGGATTACGCCACTCGTACAACATAGACGTTTGTTTTTTGTTAATTCAATAAAATGAACTTGAATAAATAAAAATCGAACTAATATGCCACGAAACATTGCTTTTACACATGACACGCACACACAATTTACACACATTTACGGAGTGATTTTGACAGATATCCCTTGATTAAATTTGCCCTGGACACACGGACACTTATCCCTGACACACCGGCCGATCGCAGATTAGTATAACAAAACTACTAGATTAATAAACACAGCATGTACAATGAATGCCCACCACATTTTAAACTTTGTAAAACAGTCAACATTAACCAAATTAATCGTATAATTATCCCGGGGGGGGGGGGGGGGGGTCTGTCCTCATAGAAAGGGGGGTATCATGCGTGACCAAGGACTTGCCAAATGCACCCTAAACGAGTATTTGCGTGGTGCAAAAAATACACCCTAAGTAAGTATGATTATTGGTAATTTGATACCCTAAGCAAGTAATCAATTTTTTGTAAACCCCTAAGCAAGTATTTTTGATACCCTAAGCAAGTAATCAATTTTGTGTAAACCCCTAAGCAAGTCATAACTATATTTGATACCCTAAGCAAGTAATCTTTTTTTTGTAAACCCCTATTAAAAGAAAGTGATAACTATTTTTGATACCCTAAGCAAGTAAGCTGAGTTTTTGAGACCCTAAACGAGTAATTCATCTTTTTGAGACCCTAAACGAGTAATTTATCAGCCTAAACAAGATACCCTTTTTCCTGAATTTGGGTGATTTTGAGACCCTATTCGAGATACTCGAGTATCTCGCCTGATCGTAAAAAACCACCCTAATTACTCGTTTTCTTGATCACGCATGATACCCCCCTTTCAATGAGGACAGACCCCCCGGGATAATTATACCAACAGACAAACAACGCCCATACCTTGTTCCTTGTATCGTAAATTTATATTAGTTGTTTCCATATAAGAATCAAAATAACGAATCACCGCCACAATAATAATGCATGAAAAATGATATAATTAATTTAAATAAACAATTATGATATCAACTCCTCTTCACTGAGGAATGACAATAATTATCATATACATAGCTAAAATGTTATCAACAAATATTATGAGAAATAGATATTGGAGTGTCAAATAATTATGTTATGTTATAATAAAGTACATGTACCGTTTTGGTCAAACTGAATTTTAGTAACCAAAACCTGCACCATAACATTACAAACTAATAGTTATTACTCCACCATGCTCGAAAGATACAACGAATTACAAACGACTACCATAAGTTAAAAAAAGCCCTTTATCATTCAAAAAGAGCTGTTAAAACACAAAAGGGTGCTCTCTAAAAACGCATTGGTTTAAACCATTTTTGTTATTTTTTAAATGTGTATGTGATGTTTTGTTGAAATAATGATTAAATATTTCAATTCAATTCAAATTTTATTTAACACTTTAAAAAGCAAACATACAATGAAAATATAATTTACAAAGTAAAGTGTTTGGAATCAAAAGAAAGGCAAGGCCTTATGAAAGCGATTCCAAAGTATACAAAAAATAAAAAATAAAAAAATACACAGATACAGATACATCATAATTACAAAACTACTCTACATTGCACACAAACACACACACACACACACACACACACACACACACACACACACACACACACACACACACACACACACACACACACACACACACAAATGCCTGGCTAGGTGTACTTAGAGAGCAAATATTGTTTGAATCTCCTCTTAAATAAATTCAAAGTCTGACATACTTTTATTTCAGGGGGTATATTATTCCACAATTTTGGACCCTGAAAAAATATAGATCTATGAAAGACTGATAATCGTATTTTGGGTATATTAAAATCATTCATACTTCTTGTAGAATATGTATGCACATTATTATTAAATTTTAAATGATTGCTTAAGGATTTGGGCAATATTTGTATAAAACAAAGATACATGAATATTGCAACGTGAAAAGTATATGTGTCATTTACATTTAAAACGTTAAGACTCTTCAAAATTGGTTCTGAATGGGCAAGATAAGTACTATGAGAAATAATTCTGACTGCTTTCTTTTGCAATTTTAATAACCTTAGACTATTTTTATTGCTGGAATTACCCCATATTTGTATACAATAAATTAAGTGTGGCAAGAAGAATGCATAATATAACATCATTAGTATCTCTTTCGAACATGATTTTAACTTATAAAAAATACCAATAGTTTTAGAAAGTTTATTGCATATAGAGAGATCATCAACAACTATTTAAAAACTCTTTTGTAAAATGTTAAAAAAGTGTAAGCATTTTATTTTATTTAAATTCTTAAAGCATCGAATAAACCCGGGGTCCCAGGTTTATTTCGATTGCAGTATATTAATAGATATTTCAGCTGTAATTTATGAACCGATTTTGATCAAATAAAGTTTATTCATTAAAATTGTATGCTCTTCAAGTTTGACACTCAGTTTTGCATTACCTCACAAAAAATATTTCTTAAAGCGCCCTCTATACCAAAACTGAACTACCCCGAATCACGAGAACACATATATATTAGTGTAATAATAACGCCACAGTCATGGCAGAACAAGATAAGTACGTGTTTCAAATATATATCCCCTTCAATTTGAAGAAAGCAATTCTGTTGAAGAAAAAATGTATATCGAACTGAATTAAAAATCAGGTAATGGGTTTGCAAAAACAAAATGCTAGACATTTACAATTCTTCAATTCTGTTGCTAAATGAACAAATTATTCATCGAAAAAAGAAAACACAGTAGCATTAGATTTTTTTTAAACAAGCAACAAACTTAACAGAATCTTAATCTATTTACCCGCGACACCATGTTATATTCTAAATCATTCCACACTCTTTCAGAATTTGTATTATAGAGGCACCATGGCTTGCAAGAAAATTATAAAGATCACCCAAGCAACAAAACCTCTTATTTCGATACTCATTGAACTTAGACTAATAAACGAAAATTGTCTTTTATTGTTAGACATCATCAGAACTAGGTATCTTGCATTTCCAGTTAAACAAACAACAGCCCTAAAAGCACGGAAAATTAAAAAAAACACTAAAAAACTGTTCAGATTTATTTTTTTATATTTTATATTCAAGGCCCAATCAGCAATTAAAGGCACTTGACAACATTGGACCGAAAACTGTATAACTGTAAATGTCGGAGGAAGTGAAATATTTGTCACCGTACTTATATGTATATTTGATGGCCTGATTGTACACAGGTTTAGGGAAAAATGATCCAAATTTGACCATTAGATGGTCAAACTTTTATTTAATTTTTTTTTAAAAATAGAGCATTACATGAACGTTCGTGTTTTTTATTATCTGTATTTTCATATGTTTGCCATAACATTTTCAAAGATATTTGTTTAAGCATAGGTAATTAAACTAATCCAACTGATGTTTTTTGACATGCCAAGGTGTACACAGATACCAAATGCCTTTAAATGGAAAAAATACTTTAAAAAGTATTGTCCAAATCCCCGAAACGTACTTCGAACTCTAGTGGTTCTCTAATACCTTGTCATATTCATATTAACAATAACAAAAACATGAGACAGGTTTCGGTTTTTCAAATTTCCATTTCGCTCAAAAGATATTTACGATTGAAGTGTTCAGATGTTAAACTATATACGGGATAATTTAAGCCGTGTACAAAGTATTAGTGCAATGAGTTAGTGAATATCACTTTGCATTTTTGCTCATTTCTCGGCCAAAAAACATCCAATTAACGTGAAATTTTCACATATTCCTGTGTGGAAATATCAGATCACACCAATACGCATTTTATTAATCCCTCATCACTTTTTGCACTTGTCAACAAAGTTACTAGATCTCTTTAAAATATAATTCACTCCAGAAACTGCATTTATTTTTCAACCATCAATTGTCTTCTAGCCCGCGATCCTTACCTTGGAGAACCTTTGTTTACCGAGGACCTGAGACACGATCCGACTCTTGTCGCGATCGGTCTCGGCTATGAGCTGTTTACACAGTACAATTACAAACAAACAAATACATAAACAAACAAACAAACAGATAAACAATAACAAACACACACACATACAAAGAACGAACGAACGAATCAACAAAAAACAAAAAAAAATGGACGAAAAAAACAAGCAAACAAACGCACAAACAAAAACATACAATCCGACATCCGACAATAAAGATCGATCAATTGAATGATTACAATAAAGAACATTTAACAAAACAAAACAGAACAGAATAGACGTACATCCGAAACATGTGGGTGCATGAAAGAAAATGGAACAAAATATAATTAATGAGTTATGATATTGACCATTATTATGTTGACAACGGTTAGATAAAGAAGGTGAGCTATGGGAGAAAAAGAGGGAGGGACCAAAAGACTAAATAATACAAATCATAAGAAAATATGTAAATACTATAGATTATGTTAATTGAGGGCCGGGACTCGGACGTGGATTGCATAACCACGATAACTAACTATACACGAAGGAATGCTCCATGTAATACACATTATATCTGTTTGATTTTTGTGTATTTTGTTTAAATTCTGATTTTTAAATATGCAGGGAAAAGTGAGCCTGACATGTGCATGTACAAATTGTGTGGCGGATTCATTTTACAATTCTCGCACTGCACTCAGCGTGTTTGTGTGTGACTGGTAATATAATAATATACGTTTGTGTGCGTGCGTGCGTGTGATGATATGATGTGTGCGTATGTGCGTTTCTTCATGTGTGTATGTATTTGTGTATGCGTGTGTATTTTTGTCCGTGACTCGTGAGTATGTGTGCGGATGCGTGTGTGTGGTTGTGTGTATTTGTGCAGTTATATGACAAATTAATAGGGAGTTTTCTGACGTGATGACGTAACGATTTAGGCCCCGCCCACACGTTCATCCCTAGTCCACATCCCGTAGGATGTATAATTGAGAACAACGCCAAATCGTTCAAATCCGAGTCGTCCTCAACTAGACGACGGGATGTCGGGAATGGGTGAGCATGGGGGCGGAGCTTAATCGTGACGTCATCACACCGACGTCAATGTTCTAGATTCACATTAGAAAACTTCCTTTTAATGACGTGAAATGTCATTAATGACGTGAAATATGAGATGATAAAAAACACCAAAGTGAAATGGGATGTAGGTGGCAAAATTGTACATAATTAGATGCGAATATGAAGTTATGAACCCAATGAAGTGGAAATGTTTGCTGTAAACAACATGAACAATGTAATCAGTGCATGGAATAGTTGCTTTACAGTTTGACCGGTATACAGTGAGTGGAATCTTTGTCATCATAATTAAAAAATAATAATGATCAATTATGTTATTAATTGTTAATTGACTGCCGGTAGTTATTCAGCAAGCTGTGCCCTGAACCTGTGGTGGTAAATACTGATGATGGTAAATACTGAACAAAACAAAATTGATGATTAGTATAATATTATCACACAACACAATATAAATGCGTGATGACTAATGCGGAAGTGCAATGATGAACTCGTGATGTTGCTGGTGCATTGTGGGTCCATCACGTGGTGTTGTAGTATACCTTGTTGGCATTTTCACTGCTCTTTATGTTCCCGCCATTTTTATCGCCAGACTGCTGCTGCTGCTGCTGCTGCTGAGTTGCCATCGTGTTGTGGCCTTTTATTGAGAGTTGACCCTTGAGGAGAAATTATCATGATAAGTATGAACGTGTCTGGTTCCGGTGGCGAAGCCGGGGTCAACCCCACGACCAGGGCGGATGGGGGAGGGGTGGAAGTAGGCATTCATATGTATTTATATAGAGGGTGGGGGGGGGGGGGGGGGGCATCATACGAGTCAGCACTGTACATAATGGGCTATCCTTACAAGTCATATCAAAGATAGGGCTAAAAAACATAGCCATGTTTATTAGTTTATGGTGTTAAATCATCACTAACCTAGATACTACGAGCCCCTTTTTATGGTTTAGTTTTATGCTCAATATCAACTATTTCTTAGTAACTTAGTAACACGGTAAATACAAAAAGTCAATGCAAACTGAATGAAGTGTTATGTATTGTACAAATATAAATAGTATACAGAGTTATGTACATCTAATAAACGACATCTTTATTTCTGAATATAAACATAAAATTGCTTTAAAATTATGTAATGTAAGGTGTATAATGGTCACGGTTTTCGAACGGTATAACGTAACGAATGATTAAACTAGCAATTTCATATTTTCATCAGATTTTAATAAATCGAATCTTTTACAAGAAGCAAAAGTCATTTGCAAGCCTATTAATGTTAGTTTATTTTCACTTATTCACCACAAATTAATAGGGCAATGTTGGAAGCTTTATCAGCACACATCATTAGTCTCGACACCAATTAAACCCGTCGGAAACAATATTAAACCAAAAAGTGTGTTTATAAGGACAAAACAAACTTTGCATCCGTTTTTTAAACACACAATGTCAACAAAAGTAAATCACAACAACGATGCTCGTTATGACAAAACAATACATTTTGCAGCTTTTGTTATACAACAAAGAACAAGACTTTATAGTGACTGGGTCGCCATTACAGCGGGCGATTTCAAAGCGCGCAAAGCAATTAGGCGCCATGTTTGATATGCGCGTCGCAGGCTCTGTAGCTTTGTGCTAGATATACGATGGTTGTGTTGGTGTATTTCGTTTTTATGAACAGTTCAGCAGGTATCTTGAATTTATGGCGCTGATCTGCAACTGAATTGCTAATATTACGATAATTTACTTTTAAAGGCATGTACTGCGTCGTCAAATCTGCATAAAGGCACAGGGTAGCGCCAAATTATCTTCATGTAGAACCGGACGGAATCGCGCGCGAGCGCAACACTCGCGCAACGTTTTATTGTATGTAAGCTACATAACGCGCGGCGTTCGTTATACCAACATGGCGTTTACCTGTGAGCTCCTTGTGAAGCGCCCCCGACATGACACCCCAGTCGCTTTAAGATTTATCTAAACAAACTAAATTATTATTGAACAAGAAGAGAAAGTTCCCCGATACCTGTCTAACGTAATCTGCCGAGTGCACTCGAGATCGATCGCGTGCTAGTGCCGTCGTCAATAGCCTCTGACGGTGGTAGGAAAGTGGGGAAGAAGGAAAACAAATATATGTGCCACCAAAGAAAGAAAACTGAAGTAATTCCAATTAAAAAAATAAAAATAACAACAAAATTAACACTTTCACCATGTTCACGTTCAAAGATAGGTTCCAGAGCCAAAAATGCAAGCAATACGTCAATCAATTAAAATAGGACAAGTCCAAGCTATTTTGTAACGCGTGGGACATCACAGCGAATAAGATAAACTTATTTTGTAAAGATTCGTGAAACGTGAGTTATTAGTTCGATTTCCGATGCTACCGAGTCTATAGATAGCATAAACGATAAGTAAATAACCAATGCTAAATTGTGCACATTTATGAGGGCGTAACGCGAAAGACTCGATAGAAATCCCCTATGCTAGAAAGGATGTATACAAAAACTCCTTTTTCCCAAGAACAAGTAGAGCGTGGAATACACTCGACCAACAGTCTCTGCTAGCTTCATCTGCAGAGAGCTTCAGGCACACACTCTAGCATGCACTGCCTGCCCTAATAAAGTTAGCGACATGCGGAGTACCGCCCTGCTGACTACAACTGCAGAAGGTTCAGAAGGTTCAGAAGGACAAAATAGGAAAGTAGCTTGGACTTGTCCTTTAAAAATATAAGCAAAAACATATACACTGTAAAAACTGATGTAAATTAACATAATACTATACAAATATAAACATGCTACCTGTATATATCGTTCTGAAATTACATACTAATATCACTGGCACATCACTACCTCCACCAACACAACACATTTCACAATATTTTAATTTCAGGTTATAACGTTCATGGCATTACGGTAAGTTTTGGAAATCTTCATAAGCACTAAATGTGCATTATGTTTAATCAACTCAATACAAAAATACAAGGGAAGAGAAGAGCTAGATTTCATTTCTAGAATGTTATTATCTAATGCATAAATGAAGAGGAAGAAGAAACATTTAATACTAATCGATCGACTAAGTGGACACTGAGCATGATGAGAAAAATATTTACTAGCAGGAAAACATCTAAGGAAAGAATACAAAATTAAAAAGCTTTTAATAACAATTTATCAAATACAGCGAAAGGAGGAAGGAGATTTTTTTTTGTAACGATCACAAAGAAATTGTCAGGTTAAAGAGAATCAACATAAAAACTGTGAATAGAGAAAATAATAATTCGGTTGCTATTGTGCAAACTACTTTTTTTACGGTGCCGTATACGTGCTAAAGTCTTAAAAATGTCGACACTTACATTTGAAACATCGGGGTCCAAATCCATGGTGGTTTCTTGTATGGCATTCATTATGCTGTCGTTATACTATTCATATGGGGGTACACAAAGTTGGAGCAAAGAAATGTTGACTGCGGTAGGATTTGAACCAATGACCTCCAGATTCAAGTACCAGCGCTCCTACCACATACAGGGTCATTTTAATTCGTTATGCTCTCGTTATACTATATCTAACAGGGGTTACAAATTGGGAGCAAAGCAAATTTGACTGTGGTGGGATTCGAACCAATGACCTCCAGATTAAAGTCCCGGCACTTTAACCACTGGGCCATTACAATGTAACGCATAGGGGAGAAATAAATTTAACCTTAGCGGGATTCGGACAATTGACCTACGTTTTAAGGTTCTGGCGGTCCTAACCACTTAGCAATGATTATGTTTAGATGGAAGGAATAGTTCATTCTTTGATAATTGCCACCACGACCACAAATATTGACACTTTAATTATTTTGAAATCAGTTGGTGGCGCTTGTGTGTATTTGTAGTGATAAAGGGGGACCAAAAAGGGACAGACTAAATACGAGACTTTGATGTATAATTAATGATAAAACGATTGTAATAATTTATAGGGCCTGTATTTATTTTACAATGAAATTAATACAATATTGAATAATTAATATAGATTTATAGAGTTAAAGTTACAAGCCACTATGTTTGAAAATGGGAGCTAATATTTTGTGCATCATGTCTTACAGCATTATTAAAAAAATGAAGGTTGACATTTTTATACCGTGTCTATTTGTTAGCGTCTATTTTTTTTAGACAAAACTGACAAGATCTGCATCTGCCTATCCGAGATTTTGTGTAATGTGCACATGCATGTATAATGTATCTATATTGTTTAGTGGGTGTAAATATACAAAAATGTAAATATGAAATACAACAAAATAAATAATATATTTTGCAATAATCTGCAATTATATTCGCTGTGAGGTGGACAGGAATAAACGTAAAATAAACTCACCTTGATATATCGCGAGTCCTCTTGCACATGTCTCTTTTCATGTAGACCGCCACGGTCATCATCCTCCCCTTCTCCCCCGACGTCGTCCTGGTTCCGTCTCACCTCCTTCGTGCTGTAACTGATCACCGGAATCCTCGCCGAGCTCAGGGTGACGGTAGGTCGACCACCACCTGGCCGATGTCCTTCCTGACCACCGTTACGATGACCATCCTGGTGTGAAAACCCGGGCGACGTCCGATCACCACCGCCGCCGCCGTTTCGCATCGCCGTCGGAACAGGTGGAAGACTTGTTTCGTTCGAAGGCGATGTCGAACTATCGCTATTATACTGACGGGGAGATCGAGCCGGCCATCGACCACCGAGGGACTCCGTGGACGACGTGACCTCTTCCCCGTTCAGGAGGACAGGCGCGTACACGCCATTCCCAGCATGAGTCCGAACACTGTCGGGATTGGAGTTCGACTGATTCGCGAGCCGTCTTTCCAATCGCGGTGAGCTCGTCAGGAGATCCCCAATGCTGACGTAAGAGGTCTTTGCCATGTAGTCCACACGCTTGGAGTCCATAAGCGCTTCCTGGATCAGCATCCGCCGTTCGGCTGAGGTCCTTCCCGAGGGTTCATTTCCCGCAGCGGGCGCGTTTCCATCTGGTCCAATTCCCGAAGGCCCATCATTTCCCAGAGACCCATTGGAAATCTCCATGCCGGATGCCTCGTCTGCCATGTCGATGTCAGCGGGACTGTTCATCGGCAGGTTCCCGGCGAAGATGCCACTTCGACCGCTGCTTGAGTGCGAGTACGATATCTTTACCGGGTTGGTGGACATGCTCACCTTCTGTTGCGCGTTGCCTCCTCTGATTGGCGACCGGATATTCGCGTTCCTGAGCGCCGCTCTTCTGAGCTTGTCATCGGCCATGCGACTCTTCGCCGAACCTATCCGCCTCTTGATGGACTCCCGCATCTGCGTCCTTGAAACGGGAGCGCTACGCGAATTGTTGATTCTGGAAGTCCTATCTGGTGCATCGGCATCATCACCATCACCAACTGCTTCGCCATCCGCATAGCTAACATCACCGTTCTCTAATGTTGTATTGGAATCAATTCCATCGTTAGTTCTAACTTGTTCTACCCCTGTTTGGGAGTCGGTTAGACTAGAGTTGCTGACATCACCGTCACCGTTCTTTTGTGGAAGACCTTGCTTCGCGCTTCCTTTGGCTGATTTCTTAACCGCGTTCTTGCCATCGGGTCTATCTGATGCTTTCGAAAGAACATTATTTGCTTCCGTATCTTTGGAGCTTGTCTCGCCGGAGTTTGGAGTTGTTCCTTCGCTACCGTTACTCTCCTCTGGCTCGCTTTCGATGTTCTTATGGAGACGCAAACTGATATTGGAGAACGCCTCGTAGTCGGGGATGCCGGCGCACTGGTCAACCGGGGTGCACAGGAACGGTTCCCAGACCTTGGACGATGGGACGCCCTTTGGTGCATCTAGAAGTGCATACAAACAATATTGAATACAATAATTTTGAGGCTAAATCATCTACAGTTTTAGGGAAAACATTTCATCTAATTTTTGGGCAAACCTTTTTGGCAGAATCATTGTATTGTGGTGGCTAAATCGTAGTAGTTGGTGGCAACCATCAAAATAGCGAAGACGGGACAAATGATTTCCCCCTTTCCCCTCGCCCCCTCCCCTCGATAACAAAAGTTACCAATACTTCCTATAGGCTAGGAGATGAGGGTTCTTATAACGGGTAAGCATGGAACAAAAAGTGCATGGTATGTTATATCATTATTTCATTTGTATTTTACCCATGTAATGGGGAAGGGATGGGAATTGCCTATCTATCCCCCTAGATACACTGACATAGAAATGATACCGTAATCCAAACGAATTTTAACAGTTTAACTGTCATAATTATAATTGATTATTTTGTGATCGGAATGGCATTATGGAATGACAAAAATGAGAGTCAACAATAATGATAAAAACGTTATGATCATTTTCATACCCGGTTTGATCTTCGCATTTCTCTTAGACCAGGAGTCAATTGCTGTAGAATAAGAAGAAGAAACAAAATTGACTTTTCATATCTAATACAATATCAAAATACATAATTAAAATTGAAAATAATATCATAATGCGATCCGTAATACCACACAACTCACGCTATCGTGGCAGTTAGACTTCTAAACAATATTATTTATAGACGAAAGGCAAAACATTTTGTATTAATGAAAAAAAATCTATTTCATTCATGATATTAGACCTTCGACGCATGCTTTGTCGATATATTGCAATATGTGACTTCTACTGTAAACTACACTATTATGATCTGATCATGATCGGCAAATTTTTTTTTTTAAAACCTTACTATCAATGTCGCGTTTTAAATATAGATTGTATATCTATTTTTTAATATAATCTTTTTAATAAAAATGTGCATACGTCGACACCTTATGAAATAAAGGTTTCATAATTTTAAGAAAAAAAAAATTTGTACCTTCGAAAGATACATAATCGTATGAACAGTTCGATAAATTATTATAAATGTTAGCGTCAGTGATTCGCAAGTGATTTAGGTTTAAATAAATTAAGAACCGACAAGATACAAAATTAAAGACTTAAATAATTTCCATAGTGCATATGTTGACACTTCATAAAATAGAGATTGATAATTACACAAAAATATATGTGCCTTCAAAATAAGTCTACGATTGAAGCCACCTAATCATACCTATGGACAGTTAAACAAACCATCATTGTTAGCGACAATGATATGATTCGCAAGAGATTTACTTTGGAAACAAATCAAGTGCTATATTATTATGACAAGACAGAAATACAATTATTCCTGAACAGTTCATCGTTTACCGAGATAGAAGACATCATCCTCGGCCTCATCACCCTTCGACCATCCGCTCAGAGGAATGAATGGTTCACATCGTGGTTTGCTGTGATGGGAGAGGGAACGATAAAGAGAGAAAAAAGAGAAACAAACATGAATAAATGAATACAAAAGATACATGAATACATTAACATATAAATAAATCACTACAATAATCCTCGGCCTCATCACTCTTCGCCCACCCGCTTAAAGGAATACACGGGTCACATCGTGGTCTGCTGCAATGGGTGAGGGGATAATAAAGAGTGATATAAAGGAGTGATGATCCGATTGACCGATCAAATAAGAAGAAGAACAAAACCGTTCAATAAATATAAACCAATAAATCAATACATTTTAATTCAGTTGACTTATTCAAGAATGTTGATCGACCGACCGACCGACCAACCTACCGACAGACTAACCATCGGTTTTGTGCAATTTTAAAAAGACACTATCCATGACTATTGCGTAACTTAATTGACATGAAACTACAATTCATTATGCATGTACATGATTTCAGTGATTATCATAAATTATATCATCTGCTGGACATGCAATTATTTAAAAAAAATGTCATTCAAATATGAACTGGGATCGGCTTAAGAGGATATTGGGTGATATAAATTGCAGCGCAGATTATTGCATCCAAATACGATCATGAATAAAGGTGATATTAGGATATGAATTCATTTTTGTCATGTCTCTGTATATAAACATACTAAATATACGTTATGGGAATTATGTATTTAGCAGCAAGAGAGTTAATATCACACCAGGGCGGCATAATGAAAGTATAACGACGTATAGAGAATAAAGGTAACAGGTGAAAACCCAAACGTTCCAAGAAGCCGATTTCCTCGTTGCTAGGTAACGTCAGACGCCAACTCCCGCCTTATTTGACGATCTCCTTAACGCAGTGTTGACCCAACGATCGTGATAATATGCTTATAGTGCAAACATACTTGCCGCTTGTGTGTACATGCAATATATACGTATGCCTAACAGTTCTATGATAGCATTGGTATTATTGTCGACGGTTTTGTGCATTTTTTTAAAGACACTATTGCGTAACTTAATTGACATGAAAACTACAAGTCAGTAATGCATGTACAATTGGAGGGCAAATACCGAGGCATATATCTATTTGATGAATCGGAGCTTGAATTCTTCACTTTTACAGCGTAGCTGCTCATTGAAGCCTGGCTTATAGACACCCCAACGGAACTTTACAAATGTATTAATTCTGCTTCAAAAGGAAGATACAAAGTAATAATGTTTCCGTTTTGGTTTACCTAATCTGGCCAACGAATGATGAATTGAAACAAATTACATGATTTGATTTGATCTCAGCAATCGTGCGGCTATGGTTACATAGTTGTCACACATACATTATGGCGACTCTACCCGTCGGTGAAAGTATAGTCACACTACTCTACTATCCAAACACATTACTCTATAAGCTATATTTTAGAAGCAAACTTCTGGGGGTTGGGGCTGGGGCTGCAACCCCCTAAGATTTTGAAAACGCTTATATTCGGAAAAAATCAACTCATATTCTGGAAATCAAAAGGAAGTATAGGTAATAGCATCTGACATACATTTTCAATCCGTTTACAGTCTGAAACAATTTCTTTGTTCTATAAAACTATCACACATCATTTAGAAATATCTTACAGTAATATTGGTATATGATTGAAGCCTTAAAATATCACTTTTTGAAAATCTCATTAGTAGACCCCCGCCAAAATTGTGTCCGTTTATATCAAGACCATACCTGTCTAGCTTGATATAGTTTTGTCATTTTTGTTCTTTTTAGTTTACTTTCAGCATGCTGCCAAAGACAAAAGGGATAACCACTTAATCTACCAAATCAATATCAATTGTGATAAGAGACTAATTCAAAGGTCTGAAGTCTGCACTCTGGCGAATCAATTTGACACTTCATTTAAGGTCGTGATGTTTTTCTAATCGCTTCATTCAGTCGATATATAATGTAGTCTCAGTGATCTGCAATATATATGTCGATCGATATCTTTAAGTTGCAATGTCATTATTTTTAAACAACTGAATAACTAGTCACTAATTATGTGTCAAATGGTCACAGCGTTTAATGGGCAAACGATATATATGTGTTTTTTTAATTATTATTACAAAAAAATATATATAATACCAGTATTATATGATACCTTCAAAGCACGTATTTCACATAGTCAATGTTGGCAGTACTTTCGACAAATTATTGTTAATGACAAAATAAATTATTTGAATTTTGATTGTGTGCTTTGTTACTAGTTCGTGAATGTCTTGTCGTTTCACAGTACCGACGATGTGACGATGTGACGTCACGGCTATTCATTGTCATGGGTAAGTTATGGTTCGAAACTATGTCAGGCAAGCCAAAAATGGTGTGACCGAGCGGTTGCTAAGAAGGTTATCTTCCAGCTCCAACCCACTACCAAAATCAGGAATCATCGATCATTGAAGGACAAGCTGCCTAAAACGATAACCATTACATGTCATGTTCTATCCAAAAAATGCGACGTCACTAATTTAGTGCTGTAATTGCCCCTATAATTGTACCTTCTCATGGATATGACAACATGCTAGATACATGAAGGGGGTTATTATGTCAAATTTTAAAGCTTATGTAGACATTTGGTAGAGGTGAGAAACGTTGCCGAATTGAAAGTGAGACACACAACTATCGCAAACAAAGTCTACAAAAGAGATATTACACCGCTGGCATTGTGAAAACGTTCCTCCTTTCTCATGTTTCTGTTCCGTATTGTCATCGAACACTTGTCGTTACGTAACAAGAATGCATTGCAAAGGACGCGAATCGATTCGGGGTATTGAATTAGAACGGGTTGAATTCTTTATAGCACGGGCTCCGTCTTGGAATGGAGTGTGAATACTGAAAGGGAAGGGGGAAATAGATACCCCTTACCATGCATGAAAGGGGGTAAACGTGACGGTAATGGGGTATCCCAAGGTTACACCACATTACCCATCTTCCTCAAGGGAAATGGGAGCTACTCTTCCTTAATAAAAGTATCTAGTTAAACAATTAAAACAAAGTTATAACAATAAAACAGTTAGAAGGGCACCGGTCTAGCAATCCGGAGGTCTTGGGTTCCCATCCAGACGATTCCAGACGAACTTGAAGCCCATTAAAAAAAAAAAAAAAATTTCGGTTAGTTTTCCCCAATTTGAATAAATTTGTTTTTCCCTGACAACATTTTGTTGGTGTTTTGTTTGTCTTTATATAATAACAATGAATAACTTACCTTGTGTTTTTACTATTCTTGGAAGAAGTCGCTCTCGCGTTACTCTTGGTTCCATTCGAGGGTGTCTTGGGAGGTGACATCTAGAGACCCATGACGCAACCCTTTCCATTCGAGATTCAGAAATGTCCCATAGACTTTGCACAGAGCCCACCAGGTTCCCGTAGGCGAGGGGTTAAATCAAATTCAGCATGCTAGAACCATCTTTAGAGCTGCACGCCTATACTCACTGCATCTTTCGATTAAATGAACTATCACATTTATATCATCTGGAAATATACAAAATGACACATGATTACTAACAATAATAACACTGATAATCTTCTATTATGTCTATAACATAGGACTTCAATTGCAATAAATTAAATTAGAATAATCAATATTAATCTTTGTTGATGTCAACTCAAGTGCACATCAGCTAAAATCAGTAAGGGGAAACTTTTTAAAAATAATTATGATCATGTATATGTGTATAGTTGAATTACTTACATTTCCAATTTACTTAATTATGTAAACTATAAGCAAATAGAGCCCCGAAAAGTACCTACCATACCAGAAATAACACATTGTGCCACCGTGTGAACACAGTGTGAACACACTGTGTTTAACACTGTGAACACATTGTGTTTCATACTGTGAACACATTGTGAACACACTGCGAAATTGCTCAGATACACAGTGTGAGCGCACTATTCATTATTCAATGTGAACGCAAACAATTTCACACTTTGGCGACAGTGCGCTAACAGTGTGTTCACGGTGTGTTCACAGTGTGAGTTGGGTACGGTTTCACACTGTGAAAGCACCCCAATTGAAAAATGTGAAAAATGTGAAACACAGTGTGTTCACACTGTGTTCCTTCGGGTAGGGTATGCTATTAATAGCACAGCCTGTGACATATTATTGTATACAAGCCTTTACTTTACATACTATACTAATTTATGTTCAACTTCTATAATTTATAATTTATATTTAAACTAAAAAAGAAATAAATGATATGCTTACCGGACACATGTATAATCCTTCATATAATGAGAGTCATCATATTCATAACGGGCGAGTTAATAATCCTTTAACAAAATCATGAATCATTCTAGTTCGCGTCTGATATAAATCTGCCTACTTGTCACTCCAAAATGAGCAAAACAAACATTCTTATCACCATTAGAAATAGCACGAATGCGGCGAATGTAATAAATCCATAACATTAATATCTTTAATCGTTATGTCTCATGGTTGTTGAATCTACTATAGTGCTGAACACCAACTGATATACAAATGTGTGTTGAAAAGAATGTACATACATATTGTATGTATCATATACCCTAACCTGTTTACTTCGCCTAAACAATACTAAATGGATGAGTGGGCATACACCCGTGTTTTAACAAAAGCGACAGTTGAATGGAACAGAAGGCGACTAAAAAGAAAAGTAAAGTAAAAATCCATTTGCCAGACACAATATAGTGAATGAACGAGCCCGCAG
Organism: Echinarachnius parma; assembly: GCA_037951105.1. Lineage (NCBI taxonomy): Eukaryota > Metazoa > Echinodermata > Echinoidea > Clypeasteroida > Echinarachniidae > Echinarachnius > Echinarachnius parma. The sequence goes on along the minus strand of JBAMJV010000735.1, from coordinate 2,227 downwards.
CAGAGGGCAGCGGTGCGTAGGACTCACGTCACGTCAGTCAGTACTCGCTATACGATACGTGCATGATAGGGCAGTATAGTCGTAGTTGTCATGTTAACAAGCCGACGCTATCGCGGTCATAATCCATAGGGCTTCGCTAGATTCACGTACACTGAATATAATCATAGTACAGTCAAACCTGCCTTAGTGGCCACCTGTCTATAGCAGCCAACCTGCCTATAGTGGCAACCAAAAATTATCCGCTGCGGGATCAATTCGGTCTACGCTAATCAGCTTTACTATGTCAGATTATTCAAGTGACACTCATGACACTATAAATCAGCCATATTTGAATGTCAATTAAGTCGACACTAACTGCTAATCAGTCAAATTCGGTCGATCGATTCATCATAATCAGCTACTGTATTCAGAACGCACAAATCACGGACACTACGAAAATAAAGGGAAGAGTGGGAATTTCAGCATCACTGACGTAATTAGCGTGTCCCAAATCAGATCGATATTGTGTGGTGCTCGGATTTATAATTAGCATCTTTCAAGAATCATGAATATAAATAAAAAGACGACCATACTAATGTGGTACTCACAGCGCCGTAGAATATCATAGGTCCATGGTCATTGTAGATATAGATTCGTGATTAAAGGGTACCACCACCCAAAAATAATATTCTTATTAAAGAAAGGTAACATCTTTAGTATTCCATTCCATCAACAAGTTCACAAAAATATGTTTCTAGAAAAAAAATATTATAATTGGAAACGCATCACCATTCTAAAGCATGCGTTCATGCGGTCTGAATTACGCAGTCTGCTATGTGTGCGCGGTGAATTGCAACGTGTGCAGAGCGAACGAATCGCCCGGGAATCTATTGTTTACAAACGTGCGCGTGAATTGCATTGGCGCACTCGCAAATGGTTGGCCCGTATGGAACCAGGAAATAGCAGTGGTTCCGTAAGTGGTGGAAATTAATTGCTTTGTTTATGAATTACACAACCCTTTGCAAAATGTTGGGTATCTATGTGATATCACAAAACGGTACCAAAACATATAATAATGTGTTGTTCTTTGCCTGGTGGTCCCCTTTAAATAAGAGTAACAATAAGCTCATCATCGCTTCATTCCAAGGCAATTTAAGCATAGGCGTACCCAGGGGGGGGGGGGGGGGGTTCAAACCCCCCCAATTTTGGGGTCAAAGGGGGGGGGGGTTGAACCCCCAACCCCCCCCCCCCCTTTGACCCAAAAATTGCTGCTTTGGGGGGTTTGAAACCCCCCCTTTTCAAATTTTAGCCGGTCTCGAGAATACTTTTAAGCGGTCTCGACCGTCTAAAACCTGGTCTCGACTGACTAAAACCTGGTCTCGATCGGATAAAACCGGTCTCGGCCCCAACATTTTTCGAAGATCTCCGGTCTCGGGCTCGAAAATTTGGAAAGTACTTCGTCTCGGCTTCGAACAATTTTAACGGACACCCCCCCCCCCCCCCCCCCCCCCCCCGCCCCTTTTACTGAGAGGGGTTTTCAACTTTGAAGGTACTTGGTCTCGGTCTCGAAAATGTTGAAAGTACTTGGTCTCGGTTTGGAATTGTTTACAAAATAACCCCCCCCCCCCTTAACAAAATCCTGGGTACGCCACTGAATTTAAGAGTGTATCTATAAAGCCGTCATAACCTTTGGTCGGTCAAAATACAACATACGTCTAATGTTTCAGTGTCCCCATAATAGGCTATGAATACAACATGCATGGGCTAAACATACTGACAGGCGAACCTTCACAATCATTATATAGTTCCCAGAGAGAAACATTAAAAGTATGGCAAATACAAATTATTGATGATAAAGCCCACGCCACAGCAGATATAGCAGATATGAGAAAGCCCCCTGAGATTGATATGCCAATTTGCAGGTTTTATTGCACTATTATGGGGGGCAAAATGTCAACAAACATACAATTCGACTTGTTGTGTATGTGATATTAATTTATAACATACTTATTTGTATATAGCGCCTTCTGCAAAGACAGACTCTGAAGCCTATTTAAAAATGAAAAAGAAGATGTATTAACGATCGAGCCCTGAAATGAACGCATGCAAGCCCTATAACTATTTTTATACTTTTTTTTTTACACAGTTATAACTTTCCAGTGGATAATTAAAAATCCGAACACTTCAATCGTAAATATATATTTGTTAACGAATGGGAAAGTTGAAAAACCAAAACCAGTTCCATGCT
>JBAMJV010000734.1:0-76839 GCA_037951105.1 Echinarachnius parma | reverse complement strand
TGTTTTGTCAAGGAAACCTATATATGAGCCGTTTCACAAGATTCTATTAAAGTGGGACTTTAAAATATGGTCGGTCATTTGTAGCCTTGGATTAAACTCAAAAGTGAACATCTGAATAGTAAGACTATATTACACAATTTTACACCAAGAACGTGAAATCTCCTTGATAATAATAAATATTAATAGTTTTGTACCGAAAAAAGAAACTTTTTAAGCAATATTACAAAGCAACAAATGGCTTTCAATAATTTCAAGTCCAACTAGAAATCGTTGTGAAACACCTCAAGATATTGAAATGGCCTGGGGCTGAGTGTGCAGAAAATGTCCCCTACATGAGCATGAGGATAAATGGATCAGGGTATCTTGACCCCCCCCCCCCCCCACCCCACACACACACACACCTCCCCCTCCATTTGGTGTACACAGGAAGCATTACACACCCTTAACTCTTCCATCCCCCCTCCCCCCCCCCCCCCCCCCCCTTAGATTCCAGCCAAGAAAATCCTGGAACTTGCACCAGAACGGAATGGATCCCACGAGGGGTGCGGAAAATGCCCCCTCCATGAAGACAGGTGCGTCAGGGCGCTTTGTTGCACCTTTGCCTTCGATAGGCATGCGGCAAAACAGATCCATCAATCAAAGTGACACGTTTAGCAACCGCCTTTTCACATCGTTCCCATATCAAAGGTAATTCGGATTTGTGAATTTGTGAATGTCTTGCGCATGGTGCCGATTACACATTGGCACAGTGTTTTGCAGTGTGTACATACTAGCCATACATGTTCAAAAGGGCGACCCGCAGTGTAGCATCCCCACGCATGGCGATCTACATTCTTATGAAAGGAATACCACAAAAACACCAACTTCATTGTTGTTTTATTGCCCAGATGTATTCAGAAATGTTTGAATTTATTATGATCAATATTTTGGCCTATAATTTGAGTTGCCAAGGAAACCACCTCCCACCATCTCCCATCTTCCAGTGACAACAGAGCTTGGTCTACGGATAAAAGTTGGACTATGACAATCACATAATAATAATGGTTATTACTTATTTTATATATAGTGTTATTCACGCAAGTGTCATAATGCTTTACATTATATCTATTACCCTAGTCAACAGAAGTATACACGTTGGTCCACATGTTATTTCAAGTAGTAATAACTAGTATCAATAGCATATGTAGTAAATCCAGTTCTGGAAATTCTACTCTAAATTCAGGGGGGTGTTTCACACAGATCCTAAGTTGAACTTAACTCTAAGTTGGACCTAACTATCATGGAAAGCAATGTGTAGCCTTGGAATAAAACATATTCAAAAGCAACAAAATAAAAGTAATTGAGACTTCTAACAAAAAGTATATCAATTATTTCAATTCTCCTTGATAATAACTAATATAACTGATTTTATCAAACCTCATGTCTTTTATAAAGAACCGTTTCAACCATTTTTCATAGAAACCAATGGCGTTCCATACTTTTTAAGTCCAACTTAGTGTTGAGTTCAACTTTTTGTGAAACAGCCCCAGGTCTTACTAATAATGTGAACAGGATGCATAATTACAACCAAGCCCAGGTTCACATACCTGACTGGGCCTTTATGGTCCTGCCATTTCCGTTCACATCAAAAACTGAGTAGAACTTAGAATGAAATGTCATATTATACATGTATAAAGGAAAATATTCCCTTCAAACTTCATGTACAACTATATATTTCATTTTGTTTATTTCTCCATTTTCTATATTTCTATAATTATCACCGCAGTTTAAATAGCAATATACAAGCCTGTGTATAATGATTACCAAGGGGAAACAAGAAGAGTGGCCACTGTAGACAGGTGACATCTATAGACAGGTTCCATAACCTTGTCTTTTCCTCTGCAAGGGATTTCGTTTGGTGGCCACTATAGACAGGTTGGCTGCTATACAGTATGCTATAGACAGGTGGCCGCTAAGCCATGTTCTGACTGTAGTCATTTCATATTGATTTCTTGATCTTTTCATTTCATCTTAATTTTCTGCATATTTGTGCTTTTGAAATTTTAAAATTTGTAATGTTTTATCTCTTGTGAGACTCATTCTATCTACTTACATGGAACTTACTCTTTCCCATGAATCCACTAAAGGGTATTTTCAAAAGTTATAATCTTCTCAGACTGCATGTACTGTACCTCTTAAACTAGCCTAGTCCAAACTTAACCTAGTCCATGGCTGCTCAAGTTCAAGTCTATTCCTAATAAAGGAGGGCAGTATAGCTTTAAACCTAGTCCATGATTGCTAATCTTTTAGTCTATTCCTAATAAAGGAGGGCAGTATAGCTTTAAACATAGTCCATGGTTGCTCAACTTCAAGTCTATACCTGCTAAAGGAGGGCAGTATAGCTTTAAAGGAGGGGGGTAATCCCGGCTTTGATTCAGGTTTATAGCTTTAAATATGTGCCTTTATTGATATACCACACTCTTTTTTTCAAAGAAATCCTTAAGTTGGGAAAAAAAGGTAAATTTCATGCAACTTTTTTGCTTTATTACGCATCGGCGTTCCATGCTCCTAAAAAAAAGTCATTTATAGCAGAGCGGGAATGTGCGCACGTGTCACCCGATTCATTACATCACATGCAGACCGCAACGCGGAAGAATGTGCATTGTTTACATGCAGAGCCTATGACTTGCTTGTAAAACAAACTTGTTTTTGCTTGTAAATTGAGGTTTTACTGAAAATGCTTAAGAATTGCTAAGAAATGAATTGTACCAGGATGCAGCTACACATCTGAGTGTATATCGTCCATGATATAAACCTGAACAAATGTTTGCAAATATTGAAACAAATGGAAATAATATCTCTGTGTCAACGTGAGTATTGCACTCAGCGAAAACGTCTATGACCGAGCTAAACTGCGATTGCCTGCAGGTGACGTCATTTTTTGTTCGCCCGGGACTCAGTTTTTTTACGGGGGTTCCGAAAGTGAATTTACAAGTTGAGTTTTTTATTTTACCGGGTTTTCCCATGAGGAAAATATGTTTGTATTAGTAATCTTCATGAAAATCTACCTTAGATACAGTAAAACCCAATTTTGAGGCAGTTTTCTTGTCACCATACCTTTAAACCTAGTCCATGGTTGCTCAACTTCAAGTCTATACCTGCTAAAGGAGGGCAGTATAGCTTTAAACCCAGTCGATGGTTGCTCAAGTTCAAGTCTATTCCTGCTAAAGGAGGGCAGTATAGCTTTAAACCCAGTCGATGGCTGCTCAAGTTCAAGTCTATTCCTGCTAAAGGAGGGCAGTATAGCTTTAAACCCAGTCCATGGCTGCTCAAGTTCAAGTCTATTCCTAATAAAGGAGGGCAGTGTAGCTTTAAACCCAGTCCATGGCTGCTCAAGTTCAAGTCTATTCCTAATATAGGAGGGCAGTATACTGTATAGCTTTAAACCTAGTCCATGGTTGCTCAACTTCAAGACTATTCCTGCTAAAGAAGGGCAGTATAGCTTTAAACCTAGTCCATGGTTGCTCAACTCCAAGACTATTCCTGCCACTTAACCCCAGGCAACCTCTCAGCCATGCCCATTGCCACCCTGATGACTGATCTCAACTCCGCCTGATTTACAGGATGCTAGGGAGTGGAGAATGGCTTGTGGTGAATGAGAGAGGGCAGTATTTAATCTCAACTCAGCTTGATTTATAAGATGGTAGGGGTTGGGTTGGAGACTGGCTTCTTTTGAATGAAAGAGGGCAGTATTTGACAAACAGTTCTCCAGATCTGTACACTGCTCTGAACAAAACTATATAGTTGATGATGTACAGCTTGGATTTTTGTATTGATTTGATTTAATGTTCATATTTCAAAATCACAATTACTTGCAATGAACTAAACAATAGCCAGATATTAAAACAAATAATAATCAGGGCTTTGCGAGTGTCATGTCAACATGGAAGACAAGAAGACAAGGAATATGCTGAGAATGCGCGTTACAAGCTAAAATCATAAAGGGGGTTCAAAGATAGTGAACGAGAGGGGTGGACTGTAACCTATTCGCATAATCAGAGAATGGGAGAGAGGCTTCCTCGTCCACACAATCTAAAATCTCCTAATGTTCATCTTGACAACATGGAGTACTAGAAGTAAGTCCCAAGATCACATATCAAAGGCCCATCCATCGTCAATCAAACATTGTCAAATCATGACAGCTCACAAGCTCCCAGTCATCCAGATTCCAGACCCACCAAACATTTAAGCTAAAACATAGGTCAAACCTGCCTTAGCGGTTACCTGCCTACAGCAGCCAACCTGCCTATAGTGGCCACCAGAAGTGATCCACTGCACAGGAAAACAAAGTTATGAAACCTTTGCATAGACAGGGATGCTTTTCTTGTGTGCATTGAGTGGTCACTATACACAGGTTTGAAAGCAATTAAGTACCCAACCCAGGCCACCGCCCACCGGGCCACTGCTAATCTCGAGCCTTGCAGAAGGGAACGGGTGAATTTGCAAAAACGGATGGGCAAAGACTTATGAATTGTATTGCAACAATTTATACCAACACCTAAAAATAGTTATTCATTCTCCTCATATATAAGCATGCAATAGTCAATGCTAAGAAAGGTATTTCCCTATATTGTAGTTATATCCTTTTCATATAACGCTAGCAATCATCTATAATGCAGGTATTTCCCTCTCTTTGTGAAGCATCCATTATGCATGTGACAGTTTCAATCATCATTAAAACGTGAACAATTTATCATGTTGACACGTAATCAGTCATAAACCTTTTCTTTGCCCCTAAATATTGTCCCTTCTTTCTATTTCACTGACGTTTATTATACCTGCTAGCCCATTACTGAACCCGTTCCACTGTCGGCGAACACAAAAGTCGCCGCCGCCGTAAGGAACCAAGGCTCTAAACTCAAGCCCCAATTTTCAGCTAAATCCACGCGGCCTTTCTACTCCTGATGACTCCATTCATCGCGGGACAAAAGAAACATGGAAATTATTTTCTTTTTTCGTGCTTGTGCATTCGTCTCTCCTCGGCTCTAAGGCCTGGGGCAACTTAGGATTTAAATTGCCGTTCAAGTTGAAAGGCTTTGACTCAAGTGCATGGAGTATTAAATGCAGCAGCACACGTCCTCCAGAAAAGCAATTGACACTGAATTTTACAAAGTCCTTTTGTTTCATGACATTTATAGTTATTAATAGAAGGTTTGAATCTGCTGAACTTGATACACTCTGAATATATGGGTATGCAGTTTAGCACCAATTGAAAATGACAAATTAAAATACAAAAGGAATGAAGAGTTTATAAATATATGCCGAGACAAATAAATGCTGTTTTGAATATTTTGATAAAGAAACCATCATTACACAAAATATTGTCTTTAAAAATGTGACTAAATAAAATCCTTTCCCACAATTTCCCACAAGTCACAATTAAGATTTCCAAGCCATGAGAAAGGCTTTGATCACGAGCTTCCATTTGATGCCTTCTTCTATAAAATCGGACAATATTTGGCAAAGATATGATTGTTTTCAAACATAAGTCTTTTACATATTTGAACTTATGATGCCACTTTCTTCAAAACATGAATTATCGACAAGTGCAGGGTCTACATGTATATCCGGTCACAAATCATTGCATATTACCTAGGTAATTTTGTTAAAGGGGTAGTTTAGTTTTGGTAGAGAGGGCGCTGCACATCACAATTTTTTTGTGAGGTAATGAAAAACTGAGTGTCGAATTTGAGAGAACATGCAATTTTAATGGCAGAATAAACTTTATTTGGTCAAAATCGACCCAGAAACGGCTGAAATATCAATAAATATATCTGATCTTATAATTATTTGGGCCCCAAATAATTAGATGATTTTTTGAAAAAAATAAAAAAATGCTTGCACTTTTTCAAAAATTTTCAAAAGCGTTTTTTGAATAGTTGTTGATGATCTCGCTATTTAATCATTATATCAATAAAACATCACATGCATAATTTTGTATGAAAAATCGTTGAAATCAATGCCTTTTTAAAAAGCGCCCTCTTGTGTCTTAATGGCTCTTTTTGAATGATAACAGGCTTCTTACTTAGTCGTTTGTAATTTTGTATACCTTTCGAGCATGGTGGAGTTATAACTATTAGTTTATAATGTTACTGTGCAGGTTTTGACTACTAAAATTCAGCCTTACCAAAACTAAACTACCCCTTTAAGATATATTAATACAAAATATCACACATTTACTTTTTATTTTCACTGTTTTTCAGCCGTTTTAATCACAATTATCTTTAATTATTGGTGAACAATATTGTGTTGGTTTTTGCTTTTAAACCAACCATATACATGTAAGCAATAGAATCAAAGCAACGTTTGTTTGGGTGGCATGAGTAGGGATAGAAATAAACGGAAAAGGTCGTCATTAATTAAACTTACTATTTTATATTCTTTGTATAGTATATATACTTTTAGAGGACAGCTCACTGCCAGAGGCAGAATCTAAAGCCATATCATACATTACCATGGAATATTAGGCAAGCTATTACAATGTTTTTTTAAGTGAGGAAGAAGACTTAACCGTCAGGTCTTGTATTTATTGAGCATATCAAATTATTCTAGTAGTATACATTGTAGCTGTAGTTGTAGAAATTACTGTCAAATTGCAAATATAACTGAACATACTAGTACTACTTTACTTGTACCAGAGAGGTCCTTCCCACCTCTCTGCTTGTACTTTGAAGTTTTTATATAGCACACATCAAAGAAGCAGAATTTGAAGCCATCATCAGAAAGTAACCAAAAAAAAAGGTCCTCATCAATTAAACTGGTGTAATTGCTCATACTGTTTCTTAATGGCTGCACTTGCAGACATTTATTGGCAGACAATCACAATATCAATTGCCATTTAAATTTGTAATTGCACTATACATGAACTGCCAATAACCATTACCTCTATGGCTAATAACTGTTGCCTGGTCATTATGACGAGGACATCCGTAATTCCAAGGGCACGTATCTCGTAAAACAATAATCATTACATCTTCCTCTTTTATTTCGTTTTCTAGTCCAACTTTTCTGCTTGTAAATGTAATCTACATGCCTTTCATATCAAACAAAATTTAAGAGGATCTGTTCTTTCGCATCTAAAAAATTGCCCAATATGAAAGGCTGACGGAAGTGTGATGAAGAAAGTATTTATTTTCAGCTAAAGAGTAGGAGATCAGTAATTCTTTGATTAAAACAATTTATCAATTTGAAAGAGATCTGAGAAATTCTTCTGAGAACTTTCTTGATTGACCAACAGACCGACGGACCGACCGGATGACCGATTGATTGATTGATTTTATTTTGTTTTATTTGAAATCAGTATGAATGGCATACATGTACGTGCTAAGTTCCCCTCTGTTTGTCCGGTTAAGGGTCAGGAAAATCCTTGGTTATTTCTTCAGTGAAACATCGGTAGAGTTGGTCTGAAAAGGGTATTAGACTGATGCACACTTCTTCAAATGTCAAGGTTACACATCCCTTTACATTTCTTCAATAAATTTGCTTGGTTTTTCAAACTGCAATCTGTAATCTTCGCTTGTAAATCTTCAAGCACATACATGTACCTCTATCAATACTCATTAGATTTTTGTTCAATACATTATCTTGCTTAGCTTTTTTTTCTACTTGATTTTGACTGTATGTTTTACTTACTGTCAAGGTTACACATGTACATTGTATCTTTACATTTCTTTTATGAAATTTGCTAATTTTTTCTTCCTATTTCAAACTCTAATCTGTAATCCTTGCTTGTAAATCAAAATAGCACATAACTATCTTGACTTACTTGACTGAAAGGGACTTAGTAACATTGTCCAAATCCTCAATCCAATTGGAATTCTAGTAGTTCCCTCATACCTTGTTGTATTCGTATTAACAATAAAAGCATGGGACAGGTTTCGGTTTTTCAAATTTCCCTTTCTTTAAAAAGATGTTTACGATTGAAGTGTTCAGATGTTAAATTATCCACTGGACCGAGAAAACCGTTTACAAAGCGAGTGCAATGAGTTAGTGAATATATCACTTTGCATTTTTGCTCATTACTCGGCCATATAACGTCCATTTAACTTTAAATTCCCACACAACACCCACTGTAACAAGATAACAATAATATACATGGTATCAACCACTCATCACTTTTTGCCCATGTCAACAAAGTTACTACAGGTAGATCCCTTTAAAGGGAGAGATCCTCTTTTGCAAGCCAAAATTCAAAAGTTGCGAGGTTATTGTATTATATGAAAGGAAATGTCATTTAATAGCATGCCTGAAAAAATTAGGGCTTGAAATCTCTTTTTCGTGGAGTTATAGACCTAAAACTGAATAAACTGAGGGACGTCGGTTAAATAGGTACATACGTATTTTCGGCCGGTGAGTAAGTTCGTACATAGATTTCACAGAGTGCCAGAAAGGTATGCATGACGGTGACCCCTACGTGACCCGCGCTAGCTACGTGACCCGCGCATACATGTAAGTACTAATGTGTGGGCGTTTACCAAGCAAAATACCCAAACATCGCTTAAACTAAATACATGTAATTATATATTCTTTCTTTTTCAGATCTTTTTCCGTGACATACAGTACGTTAACAAATGTCGGCTTCACAATACCTTTACGAGAATTAGTACTATATTGTTTTAATATTATGCTAAATCAGTTGAACTCCTTTATTGACCGATATATAGTTTAAATGGAGGGACGCATTCGTTTTTCATTCGTAGAATCCAAATTAGAGGGCTGTTCGCTCTGATTTTTTGTTTGCGTGTTACATTTATCCCCATCCGTCAACTGAAAGCTGTTCAGACGTTTTGTAAAAGTGGACCTGTCCCTTTAAGCCGTTTGGGATGTGTGATAGCTTCTGCTTCACGACTGCTTGCCACGCCTTCCGGTCTTCTGTGAGTCTTTTGGCCTTGGTTATCTACCCAATAGAAACAACTCTACCCAATAGAAACAAAATCTTATTTCATTAAGTATACATGTTGTTATATTTGCTTGTTTTTTTCTTCTCCTCATACAATAACTTGTAATTTTGACTTTATGCATTTTGGAATGTCAAGGTTATATTACGTGTATGTTTCTCTCTGTTCCTTCAAAATGTGCTCCTTTTTTCTGTCCTTGCTAGTTTGAACCTGGGGATTTGTACTTTTAGCCTGTAAATCTTACACGATATCACATATCCAGCTATAAAAAAAAATGTTTTCATCTCTTTTCAATACATGTATGTTTTTGTTCTACACATTCTGGAATGCCAAGGACACGATAATTACATTTCTTCTCAAATTGTTTATTTTCTTTCTTTAAAGGGATCTAGTAACATTGTCCAAATCCACAAAACTTACTTAAAACTTAATTGGCTATCCGAAACCTTGTTATAATTGTATTACCAACAGAAGCATGGAACAGGGTTTTTTCCCCCTTTTGTTAAAAACATATTTACAATTGAAGTGGTCAGAATTTTAATTATCCACTGGAAAGTTATAACTGTATAAAGTCAGAGCTGTGTGTCTGCATGTAGAGTATATCACCTTGCGTTTTTACTCATGACTCCGCCATATAACATCCATTTAACATGAAATTTTCACACATTACTCAGTGGACAAATCCAGGTCATATCAGATCACAACAGTACTTACATGTATCTTATCAACCATTCATCACTTATTGCGCATGTTTGTCAAAAAGTTACTAGATCCCTTTAATCCAGTTTCAATCCTGCTTGAACCACCTGAAGAGAGAGGGTGTTCTGATCTAGTTGTTCTAGCTATGATCTTCTCACAAATCAAGCTAGGTTCATTAACGAGGCTCAGGGAAAAAAATTAATATTTTTATTTCGGGGGCTCCGTGTCTAATATTATGGAAGTTTTGGGGGGCTACTTTTCCAACTTTCGGGGCTACTTTTATCATTTTGGGGGCTACTTTTATCATTTCGGGGGCTACTTTTATCATTTCGGGGGCTACAAATTTTCGAATTTCAGGGGCTACTATTTAACTCTAATGCTGTAAGTGATCATCGTATCGGCATTCGATCACGATCCGATCATGCAGAAAAATGGGGGAGGGGGGAAAGAATTCGCCCACCGTCCCCGTGTTTTTCCCTGACGAGGCTGCGTCTCTCAAAAGCAATGTTACATTTGTATGTAGTTACATAAAGGAGGGGTCCAAGACGTAAATCATTAGTCATTGAATGCGACTGTAAAAACCCAACAACGAACTGCCCACATCAGTTACGTAGCTAGCGGGCACAGTGGGGCATGTGCCCCCCCCCCCCCCCAATAATATGAGGGATACAATCTAAACATTTAAAGATAAATAACAGTTTTGGGAAAGTTACCGAAAACATCTATATTGGCCAAACTAATTGATCAATATATTGTTGATTAAGTATTTAAAAAGGGCTTGTGTGGTAAAATCCGAACCTACACTAGGCATCGTTAAAACTTAAATGCAGAAATATCGGAAGAAATCCAATGCAATGGCCGCACATGAAATTTATTAATCCACCGCCCATTCGCACCTGTCTGCGCCGCTAGCGCTGGGCTGGAGATATCGACAAGCCCGCATACCAGATAGCACATGGGGACCACATGTTCTTTTGCACGTAGCGTATGCAGCGATTTGCGGCAAATCAGTTTTAGAATTTTACAAATATATCAATTAGTAGGCGGTTTTCTGGCCAAATTTTTAGAATCCCATATTATTAAAATTATATTCTTTCACATACATTAGTTGGTAATAAGAGCGTACCTTTCATTTTGTTGTGTGTGGGGCATTTCCCACTACTGTCATTTACCTTTAAGGGGAAAATCTGTGACAAATTTTAGAGAAATAAATCATGTTTGCCCCCCCCCCCCCACCCCCCCCCCCCCCTCCATAATTCACATGCCCCCACAATCAATCTGCCCACCTACTCTACTGGTCCTCATGCCATACAACTCTTTCAATGATCATTACCCGAACAGACTGTAAATCAATATGTTACCTTCATGTTATTGTTCTTTCATGCACTTTTAATGGATTTTTACATAAAATTACAACTACATGTACATGTACAACTCTAGCATTCTCTTTTTTTCTTTGTCAATGTCTTCTTCATTAAAATGAAAGTATTTAATCCTTGCTTGTGATATTGCCCACACATACTTCGCACATTGGTCATTATGGCCCGGTCAGATAGCAACGGATATCGGAAACGTATGCCCAACGAATAGACAATTTGCGAAATTAAATTATCCGGTGATGAAAGTCGTCTCCATTGCTTCATGTACAAAACATAGAACAACGTACATCACCGGACAAGGAATGGACAAGAAACGTATAGAACGGATGGAAAATTTAGCTCTCCGTTTGACATCCGTTTGCGCAATCCGTTGATATGTGACCGGGCTATTAACTGTAAATCAATCTCATTTTAATGTTTTATTTTTCTTCACGTAGATTATACACTATGTGCAGGTAGGTTTAATTGTCAAAGATTTTAATATAGATTTTATGATTACTGCGTTCAATTTTTTGTCTCCTTATAGATCTAAAACAAAATGTATTTAATCTTTGCTTGTGGTGTTGAACCCACATAATTCACATATTTATCAATAGTCACTATAAACTGTAAATCAATCTTTCTTTAAATAATGTTTTGCTTTTCTTCACATTTAATGTAGATTTGATACCATGTGCAGGTACAGGTGTAAGTTTCAAGTATCAAGGATTTTAAATATAGGTTTATGATAACCAAACCTCATTCTCTTTTTGCCCCATATTTTTTATTTTAATTAAAGAAATGAACATGTATTTAATTCATTGCTTGAGGTGCCCACACATAATCAGCATAATGGTCATTATCTTTAAATCAATCTGTTGTTTTTTTTTTCAACATAAATGTAGATTGCCATGGATTCCCACATGAATTTATTATTTACCGTCATGTAAATATTCTGATTTTTCTTCTTTTCCTTTAAATAAGCTTGACATCTTTGCTGCCCACACATACACATAGTCTAATCTTTACATATCAACAAATAGTAATTACCAATACATGAAAAATAATCTCTTTTATGTTTGTTTTCACGTACAGTGTATGTTTTAATGTCAAGGACTTTTACATCAGCATTGAGTATTGTGTTCTCTATTTTTCTTCCATCTTATACCCTTTTCATAGTGGTTCTATCGGTGTCACACTGATGAAAATACTGATGGAATTTGCCTTAAATGTAAACAAAGGTGAAACCGACGCTTGCCCGCATGCGCCATTCATACTGCCAGAGAAATTCACTCGCTGGGGCGAGCCTCGGCCTGAAGTGAAGAATTATTGCGCAATCGCTTGCTAGCTGGGCGCTACAGTGGCCGGAACAGAATAATTACCTTTGACCATTTTCATCTGCGTTTTTCTCCTGAAACCATTCAAACACAGTGAGTGTTTCATTGGAGTCACACCGATAGAAAGAGAATTTCTCCTGCTCTGGAGCAGGAGAATTTCATCGCCTATTTCTCTTCTTTCTATCGGCTATTTCCCCTGATATTTCTCCTCTGTACCATTCATACATGTAGTGGCTGTTTCATCGGATGCGTCCGAACACATCCGATGAAAATCAGTGCACTATGAAAGGGTTATTATTTTGAACAAGTTTGTAATCCTTGTTTGATGTGGTGTGGCCAATACATACGTAAACATTATAAGAGAAATTACAAATACATGTAAATCAATCTCTTTCACTTTTTTCTTCACGTATGTACATGTATGTTTTAATGTCAAGGACTTTTACATCAGCATCAAGTATTGCATTTTCTATTTTCTTCTCCTTCCGTTTTGTAGATCTTAATCCACCAGCAAGTTCACAAAACAGTCGCAGACAAGGATAAATATATATAATGTACATGTGCACAACAATCTTGAAATTTAACACAAGATGATTTGATTTTGGTAAGTTGACGTGTAATCTGCATGTACCCCAGCCTGAGTAATGTTTGGACCAGTCCAGAATGAGTTAATGTAAATATTGATGATTACATGTACATGTACATGCAGTGGCATAGTGCCAGGGGAGGGGGCGGGTATGAGGAATACATACAGTACATGCCCCCCCAAATTTAATTAAAAAATGATTAACACATAAAGGGAGAATTCTTTATCAAAATAAAGAAAGAAATACATCGTAAGGTGTGCCCCCTCCCCCCCCCCCCCCCCCCCCCCCCCCCCCCAATTAGTCTGATGGGGGGGGGGAATTATGGATACATAATTTTAATTTTTAAAATTAGCTGAAAATCCTTCACAAACAAATATATAGGGTGTGCCCCCCCCCCCACCTCCAATCAGTCTGAGTCCAGCCACACTACACCACTGATCACACGAGTGCTGTTTGGTACATACATGTAAAGCAAATCAGCAGGGGAAAATTCAAATTTATTTTGAGGGAGCTACCTTTCAAGCTTGCCTGCATGAAAAAAAAACACTCTAAAATTTGTTTTGTATTGCAGTCTATGCAAATTTATTAGGGCTCTTTTATGATTTTTCAGGGGGCTCTTTTTGGCATTTGGGGGGCAAATTCGCCCTGAGCCCCCGTGTATTGTTTTCACTGCACATCACAATACATTGTATGTTGCAATCAGCACTCAAACTACCCGTCATTTAGGATTTTCAATTATATCTGAACAACAACATTTCAAGGATACCCCTCTCATTGCATTTAAAGGGATCTTGTAACTTTGTGGACATGATGACACACGCGGTACCCCGGGGTACCGTTGTACCCCGGGGTACCGCGTTGTGTAGCGCCATCTTGTGTCCACTTAAAGCACAACCGTATTGCGTTGTGCATGCAGTGCAGCGCGCGCTTGTATGCACGCTATACCCCGGTACAGCCCTAAAAAATAAATAAATAATTAAACAAAATGGCGGATATTCGTTTGGTACCCCAGGGTACCATTTATGTCATCACATGTTCAAAGAGTAATGAATGGTTGATAAAATGTGTATCCTTATGATCTGATATGTCCACTAAGTAACGTGTGAAAATTGGATGTTATAGTGTATATATGGCCGAGTAATGAGCGAAAGTGATATAAATTTGCTAACTCATTGCACTGACTTTGTACAGTTATTACTTTCCAGTGGATAATTACAATTTTAATCTGAACACTTGAATCATAAATATCTTTTTAATGAAAGGAAAATTTTGAAAAATCAAAACCTGTTCCGTGCTTCTATTGGTAATACAATACAACAAGGTATGAATCAACCACTAGAGTTCCAAGTAAGTTTTGTGGATTTGGACAATGTTACTAGATCCCTTTAAAATCATGACTTCCCTTTTCCGCAAATAATCTATGTACATGTACATTCAAATTGGTACTAAGAATAAACTGCTTACAAGTTTATTTCAAATTCAATTATTTCAAATTGTCAATAATTCAGGGATATCCCTCTCTTTACATAAATTGTTTCTTGTAGTGTCTTCTTTTATCTCAACCTAATCTAGATTCATAGTTGTTTTATGAAAAACCTACTTACAATGATGGCAAAATTTCAGGGATACTCCTCTCTTTCCAGAGCTCATTTTTGTCCTAATATCCTTCAAACTTAATCCAGATTGACATTTGTATAATTAGTAATAAACTTCTTGTCATTTTAATTTCAATTATTCCTAAACGTCAAAGATTCAAGGATACCTGTATCGATATGTTTATTGCTTGTAACATGAAGCTGTTTTTCTTTTTTTTAAATCTTAATATCTACATTCATATTTGTGCTACTAGTAAGCATGCACTTGTAATGTCTCTCTGTCTACTTGTAATTTAGACTTTAAATATTTCACATCAATGTTTCAAGGATAGCCATCTCTTTCTTTTCCTCTTTTAAACTTCAAATAGATTCCTATTTATACCAAATGTAACATTCCACTTGTCATTAAGACAACTACCTATCTCTGAAGCCGTAATGTCAAATTTTAATGGGATCTAGTTAAACATTGTTGACGTGTGCAAAAACTGGCTAATGGTTGATAAAAGGTGATCTGTGATCTGATATATCCACTGAGTGATACTGTACGTGTGAAAATGCAAAGTGATATTCGCTAACTCATTGAACGGACTTTGTACACACAGTTATAATTATCCAGTAGATCATAAATGTGAACACTTCAATCATACATATCTTTATAATGGAAGAGACATTTGGAAAACCGGAAGCTGTTCCATGCTTCTATGAGGAGAACCACTAGGGTTCCAACAAAGTTTTGAGGATTTTGAAAATGTTAATACACTGTAGATCCCTTGACACTTGTTGCTGCATGCATTGTATACAGCAATAACTATCCATTTATAGGACATTTAAAGGGTACCACCACCCAAAAATAATATTCTTATTAAAGAAAGGTAACATCTTAAGCATTCCATTCCATCAAAAAGTTCACCAAAATATGTTTCCAGAAACAAAAAAATTATTGGAAAACGCATCACCATTCTAAAGCATGCGTTCATGCGGTCTGAATTGCAAAGACTAATGTGTGCAGAGCGAACGAATCGCCTGGGATTCTATTTTCTACAAACGTACGCGTGAATAGCATTGGCGCACTTGCAAATGTGTGGCCCGTATGGAACCAGGAAATAGTAGTGGTTCCGTAAGTGGTGGAAATTAATTGCTAAATGTTTATGAATTACACAACCCTTTGCAAAATGTTGGGTATCTATTTTATATCACAAAACGGTACCAAAACATATAATAATGTGATGTTCTTTGCCTGGTGGTCCCCTTTAAGTTCTCGTTTACTTGTAGAGGGAACTGAACATTTGTTGTGAAGTAGAGGAAAATGAAGTGTAGGAATCACTACAAAACATTGTTTGTTTCATCAACATCGTCCAGATCCACAATTGAAGCCCCATCATTATGTACAGATACTTGCAGAAGGCAATGGGTTAAATTACTCTCCTTTTAAAATACACCTACACAACAAAGTACAACATTTCTCCTTGGCCTTTCTGAGAGAGACGTGAGGCAGAGCAATGGTTGGGGTTGGTTAGTACGCTCTATCCTTGGAGGTTGATGAAAGAATGTGTAAAGGGGGGGACTGGGGGAGCAAGCCCGCACCTGTTCTAACCATGATTTACCCCCCTTAAACCTCTCACTACCATACCACTACCAGACTGTGATTAAGGACATGGTAGTGCTGCACATATTGTACCCCTCACTCACCCCCATGGCACTTAAAGGGGTTAAGATTTGCCCCTCTTAAGACCAAGTTCAAACAAATCCTCTGGCAAGCTTTAGGGGGCTGATTACAAGTACAAACGTGTGTGTTCAAGCGGACTCAACATCACACAAGGCAAGGCAGCTGTACTTTGAAGGAATGATTATCGAAGAAAACTACCGGAAAATGAATTCTAGCTTAATTCAGGAGAAAGGAAAAAATAATTGCCAACTTGAAATATATGCATGCTTTATTCTTGACTAAAATGGACAATTGTTTCTTCTTTTAATTTTGTTTTAATATTCAGTAAGTTCATTACTGTATTTAAAGGAAAAATACAGGTTTTTTTTTTCAGGAAATATTATCGAAGAAAACTACCGGTAAACGAATCCTAGATTTCAGGAGAGAGAAAAATAATTGCCAGTGTGAATTAAGAACGATGCATGCTTTATTCAACTGTCATGGACAATTGGTTCATTTGGGTTTTAATATTCAGTACCTAATTATTGATTTTAAAGGGATAGTACAGTCTTTGTTCAAGATATACTTTCTTTGTTAGGTAATGAAAAATTAAGAGTAATATATGAAAAGCACAAGATTAGAATAGGTCATACATTTGTACAGTTTACTTGCCCTGGGCAAGCGGGCAAGTGCTAGTGAGTAGTGTCAAGCCCTGTATTAGATCAGAAAAGATTACATTGAAAGAATACATGTCCTAATTCACCTTTAGAAAAGTTATTCATACTGCAATCATTTTGGTTCTAAGGCTAATTTAAATAGATTTGAGAAAGTTAAAAGTGTACATGTAAACCTCCAGCTTGCCAGCTTCACGTTAAATCATTATACTGTACCAGGGAAATGGAAACTACAAATAGATACCTCCCTGATTATACCTTACTCTATGAAAGAGGGTATATTATTCGAGACAATTCGAGACAGACTGGCATGTGAGCGCAAGATGGCCAAGAGAGGGAGCACTTTCACTTTCATCACTATTGGCATTGACCTTCCACTGGCATATAAGCACAGCCAACGAATCTAACCCTATTCAGACTCTACAGACAGGCAGTGGCAGGGAAAATATTTATTTTCGAGGGGCTATTTTTCAAGCTTGCCTGCATGAAAATACCACTCTAAAATTAGTTTTTGCATTGAACCCTATATCTGCAATTTTATTACTCTCTTTTTATTACTTTTGGGGCTCTTTTGGGCCCTTTCAGGGCATTTCTGGGGCTAAATTGCACTGACCCTTTGTATTTTTTCCACTGAGCAGTGGCCTAGCCAGGAATTTCGCTCCAACCTGTAAGGGGGGCTCTATAACCTGCGAGTGCGTATTTAAAGCCTGAGGCATTTTGGGCCTGCCTTTATATAGGGCCTCTGGAGGGGGTCCATGACCATGGGGCGGAGCCCCCAGAAGCTTTTGGATTTTAGATATATATATTCGAAGCCCTAAAATCCAAAAATTCTGGCTAACAAATGCAAAAAATGCCTGAAGGGAGGGAGTTCAAGCCCAGTAGTCCCCCTCCCCACTTCACTACACCAGTGCCGACAAGCCTCCACATTATTTTTCATATTATCATTCAAATATGTCATATTCAATGGGTCATCTAGATGCATAAAAGATAAGTAATATACATGTACAGAGGGAAATACAGGAAGTCAAAAATGGAGCTCAAGCTTTTCTAAACAGCTACAATACATGTAGGTTGACATTTTTCAGTTGAACTTCCTGACAGCTATAAACATCCATCATCTTCCATGAATCTATAAATCTGACAGACACAAAAAAGAATAACCTTCAAAAGCCAAACACAATGGTATACCGTGACAGTCATTTCATATTAGATTGTCCATTAATCACAGCCAACTATTATTATTAAAAGATATCATTTATTTGTTGCTTTACAAAAATACATGAATGCTTACGATGACATGTGTGCACTTGTGACACTCCGAATTAGACAGTATTTAAATGACATACTTATCAAATATATATCTGTGAAATAGTGAATAACACTAAAGTATGTTCTAGAACTTTCAAAAAAAGGTTCCAAAATGATGAGAATTTTTTCCATCAGGGAAGTGTCGAAATTACTGTTCTGCATAATTCTGTAGACTGAAACGATACATGTACCAGAAAAACATATCTGTTAAACAAAAGAAAAAATGTAATGCTTGGCATATTTAAAATTATGGTAGGCCATTAGCAGCATTAAAGGGTACCACCACCCAAAAATAATATTCTTATTATAGAAAGGTACCATCTTTAGTATTCCATTCCTTCAACAAGTTCACAAAAATATGTTTACAGAAAAAAATATATAATTGGAAAACGCATCACCATTCTCAACCATGCGTTCATGCGGTCTGAATTGCGTAGACTATATGCGTGCAGAGCCAGAGCGCACTGTGCAGAGCGAATGAATCATCCGGGAATCTATTGATGTACGCGTGAAAGCATTGGGGCACTCGCAAATGCTTGGCCCGTATGGAACCAGGAAATAGCAGTGGTTCCGTAAGTGGTGGAAATTAATTGCTTTGTTTATGAATTACACAACCCTTTGCAAAATGTTGGGTATCTATTTGATATCACAAAACGGTACCAAAACATATAATAATGTGTTGTCCTTTGCCTGGTGGTCCCCTTTAAAGGGATCAAGTAACTTTGTTGACACGGTTTTCGCGGTCCAGTGTATAATTTGACATCTGAACACTTCAATCGTAAATATCTTTTTAACGAAAGGGAAATTTGAAAAACAGAAACCTGTCCCATGCTTTTATTGTTAATTATACGAATACAACAAGGTATGAGGGAACCGCTAGAATTCCAATTGGCTTTTGAGGATTTGGACAATGTTACTTCTTTTTTTTTAATGAGATTTATTTGTAATGAACTACACTTTTTCTCATAGTTGATCAGAAATGTTTCAGTTGCCTGATCACCGTGCAACCAAACTTCAGGAGCCTTTCATGAAATTGTACTCACATCAATTTGTATTAGCCCCGTGTAATTGGGCAAGAGCTAGTGTTGAGCCCTGTTGATTTCAGTGTCATGGTGATAAACACAGTTCTGGAGGAAAAAAAACGTTTAATAAAGAAGTTAATTAATTATCATTGCTCATATTACATCAGAGCTGAACAGTAGCACTTGCCCGCTTGCCCGGGGCAAGTGAAAATTGATGTCGGGCAAGTAAAATTTCATAAATGGTCTGGTTTGCTTGCCTGAGCGGGCATCTAAATATTTGTTCAACTGTACAAAGAATAATGTAATTTCATTTGTTTAAATCTCATCTTGAAGAAAGAGGGCAAGTAAGTGTTATATTGGGGCAAGTCAAATTGAAAAATGTATGCTTTTACTTTCCCGAATGGGCAAGTACAGAAAAAGTTAGTGTGGAGGCATACATGTACATGTACATTCTGTAGTATTCCAGTTTTTGATGAATGTGAACCAAATTCGCTTATTCATTTACATTTGTAGAACTTTCTAAATTGTATGTGCGTGACCTCCATGTACAAACAATACATTATGTTAGTAACATCAAACCTGAGTGACCTGTTTAAAGTTACTTTGTCATCATTCTGCCTGTAGATTCAAAGAGACACTGCTACTGTTATCTTGTAACAACATTCATGGTTGCCATGGTAATGACCTTGTGGATGTGACCCCTAGATTATGACAGGATGATAGGATAGCCCTAGAGAGAAAGTGATGGAGTTGATGTACTGTAGGTGAAATCCAAGTGGAAGCCAATTACAATGGGATTGGAATGTGATGATCTGGACAATGTATTTATGGATGAAAACTGGGAAGACATTGGCCTTTCAACAAGGCATGGGTGTATCAAACAGATTTTAAGTTTAAAGGTGCCAGAGGTTTTAATAATAGACTATTGTACGAAACCCTAATCCAAAGTCATTTCGATTATTGCTGCACTACTTGAATGAATGGTCACTTAACCTATTTAAAAAGATATTTACGACTGAAGTGTTCAGATGTCAAATTATCCACTGGACCGCGAAAACCGTGTCAATAAAGTTACTCGATCGTTTAATGCTGCTAATGGCCTATATAACTGTATACAACATTGTATTTTCCTATTTCATTCATTTTTGCTCAACCATTTAAAAGATAACTCTAAAGTTTACTGTTACTGTTTTTTGTATTTGGAGTTTTGAAAATTCATCTAAAAATAAATACTTAAAGGGATAGTTGAGGAGTTTTGGTATAGAGGGCGCTACACATAATAATTTGTTTGTGAGATAATGAAAATCTGAGTGTCGAATTTGAAAGAGCATATTTTAATGACAGAATAAACTTTATTTGATCAAAATCGGTTCAGAAACGGCTGAAATATCCATAAACGTAACCATTTGTAATACCGTTAAACCGAACCCTCGTTGACTTTCAAATTGGCAAAATTTGGTATGTTTGTGAAGGAAATGTTACTTTTTCTAAGGATATTAAATTAATCCGCGATAAAGATGTTGAAATTTGACTTAAAAAGTCTTCGAAAATGGGGCAAAAGAGAGCCGTCTCGTTGACTGAAATTCGCTCAACGATCGGCCTGAAAATCGTGACGTCACCGGCTGAATGGGCCCGGCCGATCAGCTGATCAAGCAAAGTGACGCGCGTGCATTGTATGTACTGCATGTGTTGTGTATATTGCTTTTTGATAACGTACGATCGAGCTCGACAGTTTTATTTCGAGGAAAATGGAGGAAAATACTCTCGAACTGAGTTTCGTAATGGATTTTTCCGAAGAAGAGGACAGGAATGATTCATCAGACAGCGACAATGATAACGGGGATTTGGGAGACTTTTGGCGCTAGTTCACTATTGTACCCGCACTCCGGTGTCGGCACGCTACGCTGCCCGTGACGCGCTCGTGAAGAGTACCATACGAAACAAATTAATGTAACGTACCCCAAAACAACTAAATCTTCGACCATTGCTCAAATAATGGTCATGATTTCAAAGTAAATGTAGTTACACAAAACAGGTAAAAAAGATAACTACTTTGAAATCATGACCATTATTTGAGCAATTTTTGAAGATTTAGTTGATTTTGGATACGTTACATACATTGTATGTGTTTCGTAGGGTACTCTTCACGAGCGCGGCACGGCCAGCTAGCGGGGTAGCGTGCCGACACCGGAGTGCGGGTTTCAATGCGCCCTTTCCCCCAGCATTTTTCCCGGCAAACTAGTGCATGGACATGGTGCAATTCGCTATACAATTGCCGCAGCCATACGCCAGATCGACAAATCTATCACTTTCATGGCCTCTTCGACATTATTATTGTTATTTTTCACTGTCAGCTTAGAATGCCGACAGAGAAAAATACAATATAATGTCAAAGTCAAAGAGGCCATGAAAGTGATAGTTTTGTCGATCTACCATACGCCATGCAACTTTTCCCGACTTTGCGACTCGAATTCAACTTTGTCGATACTGGCGAACTCGCGATTTCCACCTCAAAACCATGCCTGAAATCTTCACTTCCTTCAGACATTTCCACCATTCTCCGATTTTGCAGATACAAGAAAAATGACATTGACAAGGACGGCGTTCTATCGATTGAGCAGGGCAGCATAACTCGCGCGAGCTGGACTGGGGGATCATTGGGGGAGGCAAAGGGTACTATGGTACTACCGCTCTACCGTCCGCGGCCGCCGTACGCGGGGTGGTTTGGGCCTAGTCAACCTGTGACGTCATCAAATTTCTCTGCACCAAATCGCCGTCAAACAGCGAAAATCGGGGTTCAGAATAAGAGTTTAAATTTGCTTTTAATTGTTTTCTGGGCGGTGTTAGGGCTTCAAAATTAACCTTTTCATGCTCAGTATGTTCTCAGCTTTCAGAAGAGGTACAAAAAATATGCATATTATAGGATTTTCATTGAGTTTTCGGTTTAACATTTTTTTTTTAATGCTTCCTCTTTTCAAAAAATTTCAAAATAAGTTTTTTAATAGTTGTTGATTATCTCTTCATCTAATCACTATTTTTACAAACCATCACATGCACAATATTTTATTTAAAATGGTTGAAACCAATGAGTTTTTTAGAGAGCGCCCTCTTGAGTTTGAACGGCTCTTTTTGAATGATAACAGGCTTTTTACTTAGTCGTTTGTAATTTTGTATTCCTTTCGAGCATGGTGGAGTTATAACTATTAGTTTGTATTATATCCCTCATGAGAATGTTCTAGCCATGTGATTGGTCGAAACGCCGTCACGTGTTCAAGTATAATTTCTCCCATCAAATCCCAACCTCATATAGTACTTTTGTACAGTTCTTTTGTACAGTTCTTTATTGCTGCTACGCATGTGATCTCATAGGGCACGTTGTTAACAACCTCTAAATTAGGAATCAGCGAACGTTTACAACCGAGTTGTTTTGTTCCCATGACAACCTAGAACGCAGCGGCAGCCAATGCGAACGCTTGTGGGCGCGCAAGTACTCGTGCGCGCGTTTGTGCGCAGAAAGGTAGCGCACTGGTGCGCAAAGTTTACGCGCGGCTACGCTTAATAGACAATGGTATTTAAGCGTCTTAGCCTTTTAATCATAAATCTTGTTCATGTGCAGGATTGACAAAATTGAAATAAAAAACTTAATCAATTGCCTAATATCCCAAACTTTTGAGCACTTTGTGTTAGTTATAGGTCGTTGGTGATCAAAATGATATGAGGGATATAAAGCAAATAACCAAATCTCCTTACTCGGGTGATGGATGCAAAACTATACGTTGCCTCGGTGATCTGCGAAGGTAACTAACTATCATGCCTCGGCTACGCCTCGGCATCACAGTACCTTCGCAGATCACCTCGGCACGTATAGTTTTGCCATCACCCTCCCAGTCGATGGTTATTTGCTTAATGTAAATTGTAATGGTGCAGGTTTTGGTTACTTAAATTCAGTTTGACCAAAACTGTACTCTCTTTACCAGAACTCAACTATCCCTTTAAATAAAGGTGCACCTGTAAAGTGTCTAACTCCACAAAAATAACTTTGAGCTTCCACATTTCTCTTCTACTGTGTTGTTTGGCTTATGGTAAGAGAAGAATCAAATAGTGTTAGATTTTTTTTCAAATGCCCTTTAGTATGACGATATTTATCATTGATAATCATTCAGCTCAAGAGCGTTTATAAACGGTCATAAACGTCATAGAAGTCAGTTGTAATTAGTTGTAAAAGCTGACGCAAATTTTCGCTTTTTTAACCAGGAAAGCAGTGTTCTTTTTCAATGAAACTTTCACACATCATTCGGGCATATGTATCTTACAATGATTTTGGTATCGGATTGAAGTCTCAAATGTCGTTTTGGGCAATATCTGACACTTTACAAGTGCACCTTTAAATGTGAAACCTTTCACAAACATGTAATGATGCAGAAATCGAGAAATAGAGCAGTAAGTTTATGGAGGAAAATATATATGAGAAGGACGTCTACTGTGTACCTGTGCGAATGCAAAGCTTTTTCTTATTCTAATTTCTAAGGAGCGTGACATTCCCATTCAAGATTTGTCGTAGGGCAGGTCCAAGCTATTTGACTTGTGACGTACGGGACATTCACAGCTTTCAATTGAATATTATTCAAAGGAAGGAGCTATGATCTGGAATCTTTTTGGTGCTTTGGAAAGCTACTTGTAGTCCCTTCCTAAAATGCAAAAAAAAATATTCAAAATGCTCGTTAAAATTTAATTATGCTAATAAATATGCAGCGTGACGTACGGGACCAGAGAAATCATGACTTTTAAAAAAAACATGTGTATTGTGAAAACTCTCTGAATCTACATGGCAGATAACAACTTATTCCCGATATATGCATTTAGTAACCATTAATATACGCACTGCAAAAAAAAATAAAAAATTATGACCCTTTATCCCATGATAATTAATGAAAGAAAATAGGTATGCGCGTGACGTACGGGACATGTGACGTGCGGGACATTTTTCCCTCATGTTTTATTTGTCATTTTCCTGCTTTTATTTTTAAATCTTTGGGTCCATTTTGCAATATATTTGTTCTTATTGTATTTATTCAATATTGTGATGATTTTAAACTCAAAAACAGCTTCCGCAATACATTATAATAAGACTTTAACAAATTGAAGCTCTGAAATCCGATAATTTGCATTAATTATGCTAATTAAGAATTAATATTTTATTTGGCTTCAAAAGATGTGGGATACATCTATCTGATGTAAATTACTTTCAATATTGACAAAAAAGATTTGAATATGAGAAAATTAAACAGAATCATCATAAATTTGGTAACTTACATGAAATCCTACACATGGGACTATTTAGAAGAAAAACTAAAAATATTTTGTGCCTTTTTAGCACTTTCTTGCAGTTTTTGAACCTGTTTGGAAGGTCTCGGTGTACTGAACCAATGTAATACTATATTTCCTTCATTGACATGCAGTTTCCCTACTCAAATTGACTGTCTAGTATTTTAGATAATTATTTAAAGGTAATTATGAGGTGTTTCAAATTTCCCCCTCCAGACACATTTTCATCAGTATGTAGCTATAATGCGAAGTATGATGTGGTAATTATGTAATTACTTTTAGAGGTAACTCCTAAAGGTAAGACCTATTTATTCTGAAATTCTTAAGAGTATCTAAGCAAGAATTATTATGATAATCAGTGGTAAAACACAAAACAAATAATGTTCACCTGGCTTGCCATTGCTTTAACACTGAAAATGTCCCGTACGTCACACTTTTGTCCCGTACGTCACATGTCTTAATTAGCTAATAAAATCAAAACGAAAAATGCTGTTTTCATAAAACTTAGCTAGCCAGTCAAGAGTATGATAAATTAGAACTTCACAAAATATGAAAGAAAAAAATTAAGTGTTTCATACTGAAATATAAAAAAAGGTGTTCATTTTTGTGACGTACGGGACATTGCAGTTTGGACACGCCCTTATTAGCACAATTAATTAATTTTGACACTTAAAAATTTGGTCAACTATTGCTAGTGATTAGTTTTAATAGTCCCCATACAGTATATGAAATTAAAGCTTGATTGATAAAATAAAAATTAAAAATAGAAATACAATGTCCCGTACGTCACGCTAATATTTGAAATATGCAAATTAGATGCTCACTACTCATTAAATATGCATATTATGCAAATTTCTGTACTAAAAATCTAAACTTCAGACTTTTAGCTTTGAAATGATACCAAATTTGTGAAGCTAAAATGAAGATGAATTTTCACCATCAAGGGGGACATTAGCTTGGACCTGCCCTGTACAGAGCAGTATGTTTTAATGCACTAGTAGGTTCCACACAGATGTAGATCCATCCAGAGATACATTGTACATATCCATCACTGCATTTGGCCTGGTCTTGCTCTCATTCAAAAACACAACACGCAAACAGACCACAGCCACACACACACACACAAACACACACCCACATGAAATCTTATGCATAGGGCAAGGTAGCCCTAAAGCTATAGCCCTGTGTGGCAAAAAGGTCAAAGGTCACCCTTGCATTGACCCTGTGAGGATATTGAAGGTTGAATGAAAGTATATTAGGAGGAAAATAAAATAAAACAGGCACAATGGCAAAGTGAGAAGTTGTTTATAAATAAGCAACTGATCGGCCTAATGAAGTCCAAGACAAGACCGAGTACTTTCAACAGTTTTGAGACCGAGACCAGGACCAGTTACAACTGTATATATGGCCAAGTAATGAGCAAAAAAGTAAAGTGATATTGGCTAACTTATTGCACTGATTTTGTACACAGTTATAACTATCCAGTAGAAAGTTAAAACTCCTATCACTTCATTCTTCGATCGTAAATATCTTTTTAACAAAAGGGAAGAAAAAAAAACGTTCCATGCTTTTATTGGTAATGTGAATAAAAGGTGTGATAGAACCACTAGATTTCTAAGTAATTTTTGTTGATTTGGACAATGTTACTAGATCCCTTTAATACCAAGCTACATGTACAGTAGCAGTGGCAACTTGAGTGGCATAATGACGTGTGCCAGTACGACAATGTATAGAGAAGAAAGCCTTGCACAATATTTCACGCCACATTAGCAGCGCCTGCCCCTCGCTTTAGGCTCGAATTTTGTCAGCTTTGAGATGCAATCATAATAATACGGACTATTGGACCCTATTTCACCTATTTCAGGAAACCCCACAGTGTGAATATAGACCGTGATAATGGCCCTGACTCACAATGGCACTACGAGTTCTATGAGGTCCCCACCACAGCACAGGGCAAGAACATTGAATAATTCATACAAAGAGTTCAAAATAAATTATACAAAAACCGATAAACCATTTTTTTTTTTTACCAATTCAAGATAATTATGATTTTAAAACCTGCTGAAAAACAAAGATAATAATAAGAAAATGTGTGATACGTTTAACCATATCTTCAAGAATATACCTTGCTATGCAATGAGTATGGTATCATTTTAAAGATGAAATCGTGTGTTATGTGATATTACCGTTATCTTAAAAATTGACAAATATGGCATTTATCTTCTTTTTGCATACAAACATTTCATTTGCAAAATGTAATAAATCCAATAATGCCAAATTTACAGATAATAGTCATACCTACTGACATTGTACCAGTAAGCAAATATTATTTTAAATATAAAAGAGAGAGCTTACAATTTGTTTGGTACAAGGCTTTCAAACTTGGGTATAAATTATAATTATCACTGAATTACAAACAGTAATGTAATGCTATTCTCTATCAACCGACTATTTCATAATCAAAGACCCGGAGATCAAACAAAACTTTATGATAAAAATAGGAGTTCCCCTAGATAAACATCCCATGTTATACATACTGTATTATTGTACAGATTTGAAGGAGAAAATGAATTGACCACTTGAGACCTACATTTCTAATCAAATGCCCAAATAGAAATAATAGAAATCATCATGATTCCAAAAGGTGCTAAAAATCAGATTTTCAGCAGATGAACATCCCATGTTGTACAATGTACATACTGCATTGTACAGATTTGAAGGGGGGAAATGAATTGACCACTTGAGACCTA
Organism: Echinarachnius parma; assembly: GCA_037951105.1. NCBI lineage: Eukaryota > Metazoa > Echinodermata > Echinoidea > Clypeasteroida > Echinarachniidae > Echinarachnius > Echinarachnius parma. Next base: position 49,603 of record JBAMJV010000734.1, on the reverse strand, counting down.
AATTTCTAATCAAAAGCCCCAAGAAGAAATTAAAATCTTCATAATTCCAAATGGATCTAAAAAAAGAATGTCCCATTTGAACTTCCTAGACCCTGTCATGTTGTACAGAAATAGGAAATGTACGTAAGGACCACTTGAGACATATTTCTGATAATCATACATATTCAATGAAGTTTAACACCAAGAGCTACACTTGAACATGGTCATGAACTTTACCATTTTGTTCATCAATTTAACGTTATCAACCGAAAATATTCAATAAAAGGGGGAAAACTGAAAAACTAGACAGAGAAATTAAAGAAGGGGGAAGCAAGAAAGCCAAGAAGGACATTTCTCAAATTAAAAATACCACGATTACAAATTCTGTATTCATGATATCTCATATTGGCCATGACTCAATGACAAGAATGCAATTTGGAAGATATGAAATGATATAATAGATCATTACCTATTTATGCAGGATAAACAAAGAATAAGAAAAAAGATCAATAATCCAAGCTCTACAGAATCGATAGGCCTAAACTGGCATCTTCCAGAAATATATATTGGAGATCTATTTCGAGGGACTAAGGCTGGAAGCCTGGACCAGGTCCCAGAGGAATCGTGGTCTTACTACATTTACTTGTACATGTAGGTCATGGTAGAATGATATCGGATATATATATCACACTGATTCTTTTTTTTTTGTGAGAAATTTAAGATAGGATTCAAAGATTTTTACAGGCCGATTTCTTTCTCGGTGTGTGGTACATAACTCACACGGAGTCGGAGCCGCATCAATGACAATTATTTGAAGGATAAGAATGAAAATCTACAAATAAGATGGAGGAAACTGACCAATGAAATAAATGAAGAATGAGCAAAGAGATTTGGGCTTTGCCGCGGTGAAAAAATAAAAATTTAGTTTTGGGGGGCTTCCTTTCAAGCTTGCTTGCATGAAAGTAACACTCTAAAATTTGTTTTGCATTTGTTTTACACCCTAAATTTACGGGGGGCTCTTTATGCCGGCATTTCAGGGGCTAATTCGCCCTGAGTCCCCGTGTATTGCCGGGAATCATACGCGAGATCTCCGTATTGCTAAACCTGTGCTCTAAACATTGAGACACAAGGCTCAATTTCCTACAGTGTATGCTCAACTTTTAATTACTGTTTGGAACTTTAGTCTTAGATAATGATGCTAATTTATACCAGCATTTGTTTCTTTCGCTTCAACTGTAAAAGTACAAGTAATGGATTCTCAGCCGTGATTAGGGCCCCTAAAGTGCCCTGGAAAGGGCCCCTTAAAAATCACAGGAAAATGCTAGCAAATATTGCATTTTCCATATATTAAATGTTTGAACTTTTAAAGGGACTAAGTAACATTGTCCAAATCCTCAAAATAAAATTTTAATTCTAGCGGTTCCATCATACCTTGTTGTATTCGTATTAACAATTAAATCATGGGACCGGTTTTGGTTTTTCAAATTTCCCTTTCATTACAAAGATATGTACGATTGAAGTATTCAGATAAGAAAAACTCCCCCGGAGTTTTTCTTACCGTGTACAAAGTGAGTGCAGTGAGTTAGTGAATATCACTTTGCATTTTCGCTCATTACTTGGCCATGCAATGTCCATTTGACTTGAAATGTTCACACAATACCCTGTGGACATATGAGATAACAACAATATACATTGCATCAATCATTCATCACTTTTTGCACATGTCAACAAAGTTACTGGATCCCTTTAATGAACATAGTTTAGGTTTTGGGTCAGGCGATCATCAGTAAAACGAGGCCTCCAGGTTGTCTGTCACTGTCGCCCGATAAAAATAAAATACAATTACTAAGCGTGATATATATTTAGCCTCCTCCCCCGATGACACACCCGCCTTTTTCCGTAAATTTACAATTTAGAATTTTCATTAATTTTTGTATCGCTGCAGGCAATCTAGGTATTTCTAACATCTTTTCTTGGTGTGTGGTAATAGTGGTATGATATGGTATCAAACTCACACAGAGCCTGAACCACAAAAAAGGCTGTGCAACAGATACCAGGGGGCCAGTGCTTGATATTGACCCAGGACCAGCCCTAATTCAAGCCTCCACACTACCCTTTTTTATGACAGTTGGCCTTTTCGGGCAAGTAAAATCATGAATCTTCAAATTTTACTTGCCCCAACCAACAAAATTACTTGCCCGTGTACTTCTAGATGAGATTTACACATTAAAAAATTGCATTTTCTCTTATAGTTGAACAATTTTTAAGTTGCCCGATCGTGCAAGCAAACTAGACAATTTATGACATTTTGCTTGCCCGACATTGTTTTTACTTGCCCCGGCAAGCGGGCAAGTGCCCTGCCTATAATTCCACAGCTCTCAAAGTCTACATATACATGTATGCCTGGATAGACTGTTACGGTCCAGTGAGTAGAGAACATAATCTGTAATCTGAGATGGGCTCTTTCAAATGTTATTCTTAAATATTGACATCAAAGAGAGCAAATTGTTCTAAATACAATGTAAAGTGGTGATTAGGCTAGGCTGCTTTCCAGCCCCTCAACCTAATTATAACCATAGGCCTTAAAGGAACTAAATAATACAACGTATTTTGGCACTTATTCCATAGTTGATGACTTGTAAACTACATTTGTAGGTCTGCAGAAGAAAAAAACTCCATGAAAATAAACACATGATTTTAGGCTAATTTTCTGAATCTCACTTAGAGCCCACATTTTTTTGTAGGGTCCAAAATCAGCAGCGTGATTGACACTTCATCGGCTTACGTCAACTAGAGAATTTAGAGAGGCGTCGCGTACAGAGACTATGGGGCGAAGTTCTTTAGATGATGTCACACCAATAGAGGGCAGCATAATCTATTTTGGCGATTTAAAAGGGGCATTCCCAGGACAATTAGATATTTACTAATTACCCCAAAATTGATTGATTTCATGGGAAATGACTGCCAAATTCTTTTTCTTGAGGAAAAATTACATGTATATACTGTAGAGAGCCTAATTGTGAAAATTAGGCCATCTAGACGCTGTAGTTCCTTTAAGGTCCAATGGCACAACCCTCTGACACAGCTCACCATGCACTTGACCTTTGAACTGTGTACCAGTGGGAACAAAAAAACAGGGCGAATTTGCCCCGAAATGCCAAAAAGAGCCCACAAATGTCAAAAAAAGAGCCCAACAAATTTGCACTATAGAGTTCAATGCAATTACAAAATTTCACAGTGATATTTTCATGCAAGAATGCTTGAAAAGTACAATGTAGCCCCCGAAAAATAAATATTAATTTTGTCCCTGCTTTGTACAGTAGACATGTAGGGCAGAAATGTACATTGTACACTACATGTATCCATGGATAATACTAATGTGGGGGATATTCTAATTACCTTGGTGATTGGGCTGGGCTGCTTTTGAGGCCCTGGGCCTAATACTCCAGGCCTGCAGACCTCTCTACAGCTCCCAAAGGCACAACCCTCACAGCTCACCATGCACTTGACCCATGACCTTTTTAACCACCTACTACAGTATACACTATTATAATACACATAGGTCAACATGTAAATGTATGTACGCTGTGTAATATACATGTATGGACACTAATGTGGGGAATATCTTGTCAGTTTGCATACTTGTATTACTTTGAAAACAAATCTACATACATGTACAATGTACAATGTAGGTGATTGGCCCTAGAGTTAGAGTTAAAACATACATCATGCATGGTTTCTATTATAATGGCAACAGTGAACAAAATACATGGGCCCAGGCTCAGGGCGATTTATAGCCCCCGAAATGCTTAAAGGGATAGTTGAGTTTTGGTATAGAGGGCGCTACACATAATAATTTTTTTGTGAGATAATTAAAAACTGAGTGTCAAAATTGAAATAACATACAATTTTAATGACAGAATAAACTTTATTTGATCAAAATCGGTTCAGAAATGGCTGAAATATTCATATTCATGAATATTCATGAGCACCAATACTCACTAAATATAATGCAATTTTCTAAATTTATGAACAACTATTTTTAATTATGAGTAAAACTTATAAACACTGGTTAGCACTGCTGCTCACAAATGTATGAATATTCATTAGTAGCAGTATTACTGCTCAATAAACTTGCAATTTTTACAACTGTAACCAATATTTTTTGTGTGAGAAAAAGGTATATTTTGCTGAATGCTGCAACGAACATCAAGCCCTAAACCATGTGTTATACACATTCAACATGACTACAGGGTGTCCAATTTTTTTTTTTTTTTTTTATTTTTATTTATTTTTTTTTTTTTTGCTGTACCTGTATATAAAACGCACCCCCACTTTGAAATTTTTCCGACGGAAAAAAGTGCGTCTGATACACTGAGATTTACGGTAGTCATTTGTAATTTTTCATTCCTTTCGAGCATGGTGGAGTCATAGTATGTAATGTAATTGTGCAGGTTTTGGTTTTTTTAATTCAGTTTGACCAAAACTGTACTATCTTTACCAAAACTCAACTATCCCTTTAAAGGGACTAAGTAACATTGTCCAAATCCTCAAAATCCAATTGATATTCTGGCGGTTCCCTCATACCGTGTTGTATTCTTATTAACAAAAAAAGCATAGGACAGGTTTCGGTTTTTTAAATTTCACTTTCGTTAAAAAGATATTTACGATTGAAGTGTTCAGATGTCAAATTATCCAATGGATCATCAGAACTGTGTACAAAGTGAGTGCAATGAGTTAGTGAATGTCACAGATGCATTTTTGCTCATTACTCTGGCCATATCAAGTCCATTTGACTTGAAATTTTCACACAAAACCCAGTGGACATATCAGATATTAAACAGCAATATACATTGTATTAACCACTCATCGCTTTTTGCAAATGTCAACAAAGTTACTAGATCCCTTTAAGAGGAATAAGAGCCCCCACAAATCTTTAAAAAGCCCCTGTAAATTTGCATCTAGTACATTGTAGGGTTCAATGCAAACTTGATTTCAAAGTGCTATTTTCATGTACATGTAGGCGTGCTCGAAAAGTAGCCCCAGAAATTGTTTTTGTTTTTGTTTTTCCCTGAATGGTAACAACATTAGCAAGAATAGCTTGCCTAATTGGGGTCGATCAGGGAAACCACAATGTTTAGTGACATTTAACAAGTGACAGTATACATTATTACTCTTTCTCCCGTTCATGAGTAAATAATATAAACTAGATCTACAATATAAAAACAGCGAGTAAACATTTCATAGCCTGAGGGGAATGAGAAGCTTAAGAAGATGCATACAATTTTTCCACCAAAAAAAAAAACACTTTCTGACATTCTAGAGAATCTTAAAGGTTAACCCATTCAGTTGGTTCTATATAGAGAGTGCATGGAATTATACCAAATTGATACCAAATTAAGCCCCGCCCAGTTATACCGTTCTAGTATAACCTTGGTTCGACCGAACGTTCACACACAAAACGACCGTGATTCCTTATCGAGTTCTAGTTCGAAACGATGCTCGAACCCCCGTTTCGCTATACGATGATTCTTTATACAGTATGACGTATCGTTAGTGAGCGTTCATACACACAATTTCATCGTATAGCTAGACGAGAACGATATAGCTATACGATGAAATTTTTGTGTGTGAACACGGGGTTGATGTCATTTCAAAGCTAAGATATTGAATTTTAATAATTTGAAAACAAAAATTTCTTATCTCCAATAAGTAGTAATAATAAAATATATTTGCATAATATGTAAATCATTGTCACGCTTGGAACATCTGAATTAAAGACAAATCTAATAATATTTAAAATGCTTATAATAATTCTTTACTCATTATTGGCTTGACCCGAAGTCATTACAAGAAGGTAGTTGGAGTATGATTTTCAGCTTGTTATCTCATTTAATATGCAAATTAGATGCGTTTCAAACTTAGCATGTCCCACACGTTACATTTTACATCCGATTGTTTTGATTACTAGTTAATCGAGGTTTATTTTTCTGAAACTCTACAAAGTTCTAATTTACCTTGGGGGACATCCATAACATAGCAACAAAAGGTAATCACATTTACCTTATTAGCATAATTCCGTGATTTATGTACAAATCCTATGCCCATACAATCAATTGTGAGTCAGATCAAATGTTCTACGTGTAAATGCACAAATCTGATTGGTTGAAACACAGAAAATTTCTCTCTAGCTACAACTGGCCCTATGTGTAGATCTTTTCTTGAATACAATGTAAAGGACATTGCCCAATTATGACACCGATTTGCTCGAATATGACATGGTTTTGCCCCTAATATGAAATTGATTTGCCCGATTATGACATGGTTTTGCCCAAATATGACAGGTTTTACTCGAATTTAAGGTGCTTTTTGCCTTAGTAAGGCAGTTTTCAAAACTCCAGGGGGGCTGCCTCCTACGCCTGTGTTCAATAGAGCGATAATCAGAATAAATTCAAACGCCCCTTTAGTACGTCTTCACGAATATGAAGGTTTTACTATAGTAGATTTATTTTTGTTAAATGAAGTAAGTCCCCGATACCTGTATTGAAATACAAGACATTTATGGATAATATCAGTCGTTTCCGATCGATTTGGATCCAACAAACATTTTTATTTGCTTTTGCCATTCATACACTTAGTTTTCCTCTTGCTCGCAAAAAATATACATTTTTGAAGCGCCCTCAAATCCAGAACTTTAATATCCATTACTATGTAGTACCTATAGAATTGTAAACAAGTTAGTTTAAAGGGATAGTTGAGTTTTGGTAGAGAGGGCGCTAGACTACTTTTTTTTTGTGAGGTAATGAAAAACTACCGTATTTGTCGGTGTATTACCCGCTCCGATGTATTAACCGCACCCCCAACTTTGGCCATTTTTCCATGGAAAAAAAAAATAATTTGATAGTATAATTCTTGATTTTTAGTCTTTAGATGGTCAGCATTTTCTTAGGAAAGGTACCAAAAATAGCTTATCTATCAGAGAAGTTTTGCCTATGAATTTTGTTTTATTTACTGAAGCCTCCGAAGTAAATAAAGAAAATTATCAGGCCTTCTTCACAGCAGAAGAATCTATAACTTCTGTTGAATTTGCCACACGGATCACTACACATGGGACTACATAAAACGTTAGACAACAAAACAAAGATTTCACCAATAAAACAATCAGAACGGAGATTTAAAAAAAACTGTACCTTAAAGTTATTCCTTCTTTCTAGTTCAAATTATGTTGAATCTACTCTTGAAAACTGTTTCAGGGGATAAGAAATTACGATCGTTACTTGCGAGTGCATTGTACTGATATATACGATCACGATGTTGTCATGTCAGCTCACATGTTTTGAAGGGTGGATTATTATTTGAGTATTAGCACTCAATAGTTTAGCATAATTTTGATGACATATTGAGTGCTACAGTGTACAACGTACCAATTTCTTATTTAGCACATGCGGAAATCGCACACGTGTGTGCATTCAGCGGCGTGGCCTTTCACCTGAACGAGGGCGGGCCTGCCTGTGCTACCGGCCCGCAGCGCTAGCATGCACACCGCCAGCGCGCACCGGCGCGGGGCGGCGGCTTGGGGTCGCGTCGGGAAAGAGAATTCCCGCCTGAGCTAGCTAGCTGCTCGGCCAGTCGCGCGGGTGCATGTTAGGATTCGTACTAAGATCGTGAATCTTCCAAGCCGCTTTCGCAGCAACAACGAGCAATATTTAGGAAGAGGTAAAAGAGAAACAAAAGACACTGCATGACTTGTTTTGGGGGGAATATGCTTGTATTTTCCGTGCATCGTACGAGTATGAATGCCTTGCTGAGGTGGACTTTGGTCACTTGTGAATCTTATCTCCGTGCATTAACCGCATCGTAATTAAGGCCCGGCGCTGGCTAGGCAATTTGCGTGTACAGTTTTCCGATCTCCGTGTATTGACCGCTCCCCCCATTTTGGAGCTTTTTTTTGGAGAAAAAAGGTGCGGTTAATACACCGACAAATACGGTAGGTGTAAAATTTGAAAGAGCATAATATTTAAATAATAAAATCATCTTTGTTTTATCAAAATCGGTTCAGAGATGGCTGAAATATCCATAAATATAACAATTTGTAATAAACCTGGAGCCCCAGGTTTATTAGAGAATTTTGAACCAGCCGTTAATAATTTTTAAAAATGCTTCCTCTTTTCAAAAAGTTACAAAATAGGTTTTTAAATAATTGTTGTTTATTTCTCTATCTAATCACTATTTCAACAAAGCATCACATGCACAATATTTTATTCAAAATGGTTGAAACCGATGAGTGTTTAGAGAGCGCCCTCTTACGTTTTAACGGCTCTTTTTGAATGATAACATGATCTTTACTACGTCATTTGTATTTTTGTGTTCCTTTCTAGTTATAACTATTAGTTTGTAATGTAATGATGCAGGTTTTGGTTACTAAAATTCAGTTTCACCAAAACTGTACTCTCCTTACCAGAACTCAACTATCCCTTTAAATATTTTAGCTTATGATCATGATGACAGTTATGCATCATTCGCTACATGAAGTGCTTCATAAAACTATTATACCATGGAGCATATTCATAATGTATTCAAACGAAGTGTATGTTTTACAATGATTATTGTCTGTGGTTAATGGACAAGGTTAATACCACTTGACAGAAATGGGATGAAATTCGTTTGTAAAATAGCTGTTCTTTGAGCATTTTCTGTAATGACTAATAAGCAAAAATATAATTGAATGTAAATTGTACAACCTTCAAACAACAAAGATGCTGACCCAATTGACATACCATTCCAGTTTGGGAAATTCATTTCATAATTAGGCTTAGGACATTTTATTTCAGTAAATTTTGTGTGTGAAACATATATTTGGAGGGAATAAAATGGAACATATATGAATTATTTATTTCAGCTAGTAAACACATCACAAATTACCTACTGTACCATTCATTTTCGCCAGCCAATCGTTTAATTATTATCATTTATTCATACTGCCGCACGCCCCAACAAATTGATTGCTGCGAATTAACAAAATTATAATCATGATAATAGAAAGCATACATGCACCTATCATCAATTATCCTCGCAAGCCTCTTCCCAATGATGAGAGGACGCATTTTACGGGGGCGAAATGATGGATGGCTTTCCTTCATGTTGTTTACGACTAAAGTACATTCATCCCATAAAGATTATGCCTGAATTATTTAACAAACATTCTTCCTGGAAACCATCAATACCACGATTTTGTCACATTTTACTAAGTACATGTATTAGAAAGTCTGGTTTCTCCTCATGTTTTATTTATTTTGGCAACGACATTTCAATGTGCGACTATCATTTTCTCGTACTTATAAACCCCTCACAAAAAGTTCCGCAATTCAAGTTTAAAGGTGCTAGGACTGTAAAGTGTCAGATATTGCCCAAAATGACATTTGAGACTTCAATCCTGTACCAAAATCATTGTATGATATGTCCAAATGATGTGTGAAAGTTTCATTGATAAAAAGGACACTGCTTTCCTGGTTAAAAAAGCGAAAATTTGCGTCAGCTTTTACAACGAATTACTGTATGACGTTTATGAGGTTTATGACCGTTCATTAACGCTCTTGAGCTGAATGATAGATATCATCATACTAAAGGGGCATTTGAAAAAATCTAACCCTATTTTATTCTTCTCTTACCATACATTTAAGCCACACAACACGGTAGAAGAGAATTGTGGAAGCTCAAATATATTTTTGTGGAGTTAGACACTTTACAGGTGCACCTTTTAGCGATCATATCTCCCCTATTACTGTACTTTATTACCTTTCATGAATTTGGTATCATTGAAAAGTTGCATTCCCCCCTTTCCCCCATTAATTTCATATATGGAGACTAGTAAAACTAATTACTAGCAATAGTTGACCAAATTTTCAAGTTTCAAAATTAATTAATTATGCTTATTAGGGCGTGTCCAAAATGCTATGTCCCGTACGTCACAAAAATAAACACATTTTTTAATATTTCAGTACAGTATGAAACAGTTGATTTTTTTCTTTCATATTCTGGGAAGTTCTAATTTATCATACTCGTGACCTGCTAGCTAAGTTTTATAAAAAAAACATTTTTTGTTTTGATTTTATTACCTAATTAACACATGTGACGTACGGGACAAAAGTGTGACGTACGGGACATTTTCAGTGTTAAAGCAATGGCAAGACAGGTAAAAATTATTTGTTTGTGTTTTAACCGCTGATCATCATAATAATACTTGCTTACAGTAGATACTCTCCAGAAGTTCAGAATAAATAGGTCTTACCTTCAGGAGTCACCTCTAATTTTGAAATTTGAAATACCTTAAAATTACCTTTATTATCTAAAATACTAGACAATCAATTTGAGTAGGGAAACTGCATGTAAATGAAGGAGGGACAGTAATACAGTGGTTCAGTACACCAAGACCTTCCAAACAGGTTCAAAAACTGCAAGAAAGTGCTAAATACATGTAGGCACAACATATTATTACTTTTTCTTCTTCAGGAACAGTCCCATGTGTAGGATTTCATGTTAGTTCCCACATTTTTGATGATTATGTTTAATTTTCTCATATTTATCTCTTTTTTGGCAAATTTAAAAGTAATTTACATCAGAAGAATGTAACCTACACATTTGAAGCTAAATTAAATAATTATTCTTAAAAATTAATTAGGAATTCATTAGTTTAATTAATGAAAATTATTGTCCCTTAGAGCTTCACTTTTTAAAAGTTTGATTAAAAATTTTAATTGAATTTTTTTTTATTTCTAAGCCATCAGAATATTAGATTTATACAATTTAAGAACAAATATATTGCAAAATAGAATTCAAGATTTCAAAATAAATATAGAACCAGAACGTCAATGACGTAGCGCTCATCCGGCATCTCGCAACATCAAATATCGCAAATTTCATGTGGTACACTTTTCATCTGGTCAAAAAATAAAAATGTGATGTCCTGGAAGGGACATGAATATAAAAAATTTAAAAATTAGAGTGAAAAAAATATAAATTTGACGCCCCGGAAGGGACATGGGGAAAAAATAAAAAATAAAACTAATAAATAAATTTAAAAAATAAATAATAAATAAATAAATAAATAAATACAAAAATAAATAAATAAATAAATTTTAAAAAAATAAATAAATAAAAAAAAAATTTTAAAATAAAAAATAAAATAATAATAATAATAAAAGTATTATAAAAAATTACCATAATTAATTAATGGAGAAAAATTTCAAAATTCTGTGTACAAGTTTAGTGTACCAAAGTTAGCTCTACCAGATAAAGCAAACCAAATCAAAATCGGTCGAGAAATGAAGGAGAAGAAGTATTTTTTGTGATTTCGAATAAATTTGCATAAATTACCATAGATAATGAATTTCATGATTCTGTGTAGAAGTTTCAAATCCCCCTCCTAGCCCTATTAGATAAACCAAACAGAATGAAAATCGGTCCAGAAATGAGGGAGAAGAAGCAAGTTTTGTTATTTTTGGAATAAATTTGCATAAATTACCATAATTAATTAATGGAGACAAATTTCAAAATTCTGTGTAGAAGTTTAGTGTACCAAAGTTAGCTCTACCAGATAAAGCAAACCAAATCAAAATCGGTCGAGAAATGAAGGAGAAGAAGTATTTTTTGTGATTTCGAATAAATTTGCATAAATTACCATACATGTAGATAATGAATTTCACGATTCTGTGTAGAAGTTTTAAATCCCCCTCCTAGCCCTATCTTATGAAACAATCAGAACCAAAATCGGTCGAAAAATAACGAAGAAGAAGCATTTTGAAAACTGTGGACGGACGGACGGACGGATGGAAGGACGGAAGGACGGACGGACGGACGACGGACGCCACGCCATGGCATAAGCCCCTGCGGGCCGGATGAGCTAAAAATGACAAATAAAACTTGAGTTTTAGTAAGGAAAAAATGTCCCGTACGTCACGCGCATACTAATTTTCTTTCATTAATTATCATGAGAAAAATAGTCATGAAAGAATTTGTTTTTGTTTAGTGTGTAGTTTACTGAATGCATATATATTAGGAAGAAGTTATCATCAGCCCTGAAGATTCAGAGAGTTTCCATGATACACAAATTTCTGAAAAAGTCAAAATTTCTCTGGTCCTGTACGTCACGCTGCATATTAATAAGCATAATTAAATTTTAATGAGCGATTTTAATAATTTTGTTTGCATTTTAGGATGGGACTACAAGTAGCTTTCCAAAGCACCAAAAAGATTTCAAATCAAAGCTCCTTCCTCTTAATAATATTCAATTGAAGCTGTGAAATGTCCTAGGGTACGTCACAAGTCAAATAGCTTGGACCTGCCCTACAATATTGTTCCTCGTAATTTGAAAGCTTACAATTTCCTCAAGCCACGAATGATAGTGTGTTGTTTTTGCTTACAGTTTCGCAAATGGGTGCTTCAATTTTATTTTTCTCTTCAAAACAATAGAGCCTTTTGCAGCGTGACCGGAGGACTGCGATTAATATATAATATGATGCTATATTGATCATTACTTAATGGCAAACACATGCACATCTGACATATTCATCTTGGTTTAATTGACCCTTTGTTCCAGGGCAGTGGCGTAGCGAGAACTTTTCAAGTGGGATGGGGGAGGGGGCTTAACATTCGGTGGGGGGGGGGGGGCGGCACAAAGAATCATGGCATTTCATGTCCGTGGATCAATGATTTGGAAGGGGCGGGGCGAATGAAATGTCTTTATCCTTCACCAAAGCTGACCAAAAAGAAAAAGTCCTCGGATATCACTTTTGTTTAGCACCTAGAAATCAGATTCTTTTTTTTGGGCAGAGTCAAATTTTCATGGGGGTACCAGGAGGGCACCCCCGTACAGGGGCGGCAGACTTGGGAGTTCACCCCCCCCCCCCCCCCCCCCCCCCCCCCCCCCCACTTTTGGGGGCAACCAAAATGTGCCCTTTTCTTACATTTAACACATTACACAATGTTCGCTGAAAAAGTGCCCCCGTGATCGAAATTGAGTGCCCGTTAAGTCTTGTGCCTCCTCGCTGAAAAAGTACTCCCAGTGATGAAATTAAGTGCCGCTTTAGTCTTGTGCCCCCTCCCCCATTCGCTGAAAAAGTGCCCCCAGTGATCGAAATTGAGTTCCCCTTTTAGTCTTGTGCTCTCTTTTTCGCTCTGATGTCCCACGCGTGACAGCTACAAAATAGCTTGGACTTGCCCTTACCTTTCAAAACAATTTGAAGGAATTATCCAAGTAATTAAATAGTGGTAATTTGTATGGTTAGCCCGCCTGTATACAGTACCAAATGCAAGTTACATTTGTTTAAAATGGAGCAAACCATTTTCTTAGGAAATTGCCCCGACTGAGCAATTCTGAAAACTATTTTTTGTAGAGTTCTGCCTTTTCTGCGCTGGCCTGGGCAAGTAACATTTGTTTTTGGGCAAGCTATTTCTGTAAAAAGAAAATGCCCAACTGTATTAGTATGTAACTTGTAAGTACAGTACTCTCTGGGGTTGTGTTGTGTAAGGGATATTTAACCAATTTAACAGGTATACCCCTTTAAGTGGTGGAAATTTCATGAAGAAACATAAGAAATGTTTTGTCAAATCCTACCCGTTTAACACGAGTACCCCTTAAAATGTTACCCCAAGGGGACAGGTCCACTTTTACAAAACGTCTGAACAGCTTTCAGTTGACAGATAAAGATCAATGTAACACGCAAAAAAAAAATCAGAGCGAACAGCCCTCTAATTTGGATTCTACGAATGAAAAACTAATGCGTCCCTCCATTTAAACTAAACCCCTCAAAAAAAGTTCGGAAACTCAAGTTTCATCGATCATATCTCTCGTATTTTTTAATAAGAATACTCGAAATCGGTGTCACAATAAAGCCTCATTATATACCTTTCAAACGATGCATTATGTGTAGTGATTATGCAATTGGGGCGATTGCAGTAGCCCAGAGAATAGGGGGAGGCAGGAAGGGAAATCTCGCAAAATGGCCCCAATGCATTCAATTAACGAGTGCAAGACTGTGTTGACCAGTTTTCTCAAGGTTAACATTCTATTGAATGCTGCCACCCTTTCCATTCATCAAAATTGTTGAATTTGATACCATTTTAATGGAAATTATCTCTTCCTTACGATGGCATATTAATCGTAAGGATTATGCAAATGGGGTGTGTGCAGCGAACCGGAATATGGAGATGGGTCGAGTGTGAAATCAGACAAAAAGATATGGAGTTGACAAAAAATCAGAGCGTTGCATTTTTTTCGAGCTTTTGGGAGGATTTTTTAGCATTTCAAATAAAATATTCATGATTTAAATTGATATCAACGGAAAGCCCAACAACTCTTCTGTATGAAAATGTGACATTTATAATGATTTTTGTAAAGGGCGGCTGCAGGGAGATGAATGGGAGGGAGCCTCAAAAGTGACCCATTACAAAACGCTCTGATTTGGTGTCGGTATCTGTATACCATTGTGTAGAGGATGTAATGCGACTTGAATGAGTTGGCCATGAATTCAATTGAAAACGCATGAATAGTGCCTTGAAATCAGAGCGTTTCAAAATGGGTCACTTTTGAGGCTCCCTCCCATTCATCTCCCTGCAGCCGCCCTTTACAAAAATCATTATAAATTTCACATTTTCATACAGAAGAGTTGTTGGGCTTTCCGTTGATATCATATTTGATCATGAATATTTTATTTGAAATGCTAAAAAATCCTCCCAAAAGCTCGAAAAAAATGCAACGCTCTGATTTTTTGTCAACTCCATATCTTTTGGTCTGATTTCACACTCGACCCATCTCCATATTCCGGTTCGCTGCACACACTCCATTTGCATAATCCTTACGATTAATATGCCATCGTAATGAAGAGATAATTTCCATTAAAATGGTATCCAATTCAACAATTTTGATGAATGGAAAGGGTGGCAGTATTCAATAGAATGTTAACCTTTAGAAAACTGATCAACACAGTCATGCACTCTTAAATTGAATGCATTGGGGCCATTTTGCGAGATTTCACTTCCTGCCTCCCCCTATTCTCTGGGCTACTGCAATCGCCCCAATTGCATAATCACTACACATAATGCATCGTATGAAAGGTACATGTATATAATGAGGCTTTATTATGACACCGATTTTGAGTATTCTTATTAAAAAATACGAGAGATATGATCGATCAAACTTGAGTTTCCGAACTTTTTTTGAGGGGTTTATATATCGGTCAATAAAGGAGTTCAACTGATTTAGCATAATATTACAACAATATAGTACTAATTCTCGTAAAGGTATTGTGAAGCCGACATTTGTTAACGTATGTCACGGAAAAAGATCTCAAAAAGAAAGAATATATAATTACATGTAGTCAGTTTAAGCGATGTTTGGGTATTTTTCTTGGTAAATGCTCACACATTAGTACTTATGCGCGGGTCACGTAGCTAGCGCGGGTCATGTAGGGGTCATGCATACCGATCTGGCACTCTGTGAAATCTATGTACGAACTTACTCACCGGCCGAAAATATGTATGTACCTAATTAACCGACGTCCCTCAGTTTATTCAGTTTTAGGTCTATAACTCCGGGCAAGTCCAAGCTATTTTGTAGGCATAACGCGTGGGACATCAGAGCGAAAAAGAGTGCTTACTCTTATAAGAAATATTGAAACACCAATTTGTTTTACATTTTAGATACTTTGGAGCAAATTTTATCAAATGCCCCCCAAAAAAATTGAAATCCTCCATGCATAAATAATTTATGCGACTTTATGCTAGCGTCACGCGTGGGACCAGAGAAAGTTGGTATTTTTTAACTTTGAATTTGAATGTGAATTCCTCTGAATTTATATACAATTTCAAAACATATTTGGTAAGGTCTTAATGTGCATCTTGTGCTCTACCAATATATGAATTTTCATCATCTCAAAACTTAAGAGTTTCACACAGGGTCGATTTGAAAAAAAATTGCATTGTCACGCGTGGGACATGCAACGCGTGGGACATTTTTCTGCCATGCGTTTTACATACATGTAGGCCCACCACCAAATGTGCCCTTATTATAGATATTTCAAGTATTTGAGCTTGGAAAATACTGATTTTTTGCAAAAGTGTTCTTTATGTCATTTCTTAACAATATTTTTTTTTTTTAGTTGCAAAACCTAATTTTTTCCTTATGTATTTCTTTGTTTTGGGAAATTCTTATGTATTTCTTTGTTTTTCAACTTCCATTTTTACATCTTTTTTTTAATGAAATCAATTATTCACCATTGTCAAACAGTTATTGGCCTAAAACTATTTATTTGCAGTGATTACAATGAGAAATAATTGAGTTTATATAAATTGATGAAAAAACACTATTTTCCATAGGATTTGTACATAAATCACAAAATCATGCAATTTCTGGAATGACTTCCACTTGAAAAAGTCATGTGACTTTGTGAGGTTATAGTTGTTCGTCATAAATTTGGTCTTAAAAGTTGCGCAAGACTTCAGAGAAAATACTTGTAAAGTTGCGGGCCAATATCTTTGTGCGTTGCGAAATTATCGTGTATTTGCCAATTGGCCAAAACAAGATTTTAAAAAACCCATTGCTTTACTGTACAGATTGTCCCACGCGTTACAAAATGTCCCACGCGTGACAAAATCTAATTGTAGAATTATGCTAATAAGGTAAATGTCATTAACTTTTGTTGCTATGTTATGGATGTCCCCCAAGGTAAATTAGAACTTTGTAGAGTTTCAGAAAAATAAACCTCTCGATTAAGGAGAAATCAAAACAATAGGATGTAAAAATATAACGCGTGGGACATGCTAATTTTGGAACGCATCTAATTTGCATATTAATTGAGATAACAAGCTGAAAATCATAATCCAACTACCTTCTTGTAATGACTTCAGGTCAAGCCAGTAATAAATAAAGAATTATTACAAGTATTTTAAATATGATTAGATTTGTCTTTAATTCAGATGTCCCACGCGTTATGCTGATTTACATATTATGCAAATATATTTGATTATTACTACTTATTGGAGAAACGCTTTAAATTTTTGTTTTCAAATTATTAAAATTCAATATCTTAGCTTTAAAATGACATCAAGTGTCACTTGATTGGGTGAAGATGAAAATTCACCCCCTTGGGACCAATTACCTTGGACTTGCCCCTCCACGAAAAAGAGATTTCAAGCCCTAATTTTTTCAGGCATGCTATTAAATGACATTTCCTTTCATATAAAACAATAACCTCGCAACTTTTGAATTTTGGCTTGCAAAAGTGGATCTCTCCCTTTAAGCGGAGACTACTGTACTATCAAATTTGGGCAAGCAACATTTGTTTATGGGATGAGCTTTTTTCTTTAAAAATTGCCCCGACTGAGCAATTCGGAAACTATTTTTTGTATACATTGTAGTTCTGCCTGTGGGCTGTTTTGCAGTGCTAGCCTGCCTGCCAGGGCCACCCAGGGGTCTGCCATTCAGCCCTCCTTTGCGAAGAGTGCCAATTTAACAAAGAGCTTCTATAGGGGCAGTTCTCTCCCCATTGTATTACAGTAGTAAGGGCTCCATTGTATGTCATTATGCAGGGATTTGCTCAGCAGACTGAATGTGTTTATAAATCCCACTGCTTCATTGGCTTCCAGAAAACAAGTGGCATCAACAACACAACAACAACATCTCAAAAACAGTACAAACTGCACTTCTACAAATGTATGAACAAGGGAGGCTAGAGACATTAGTGAGGCATAACGACGACAACCTTACAAAATCAGTAAAAAAAAACTGTACTTGTGGTTACTATGAACAAGAAAGGCTACACGTAGGGACTTGGAGGCAATACAGCCAAACCCGACTTAGTGACCGACCACCTGTCTATAGTGGCCACCTATCTATAGCAGCCAACCTGCCTACAGATATCTAGTCAAACCTGTCTTAGTGGCCACCTGTGTATCAGCCAACCTGCCTAGATGGCGGCCACCAAAAATGATCCCCAGTAAAGACAAACAATAGTAATGAACCTGTCTTTAGAGGTTACCTGTCTACAGTGACCACATTCCTTGGTTTTTCTTGGATGGTCACTATACACAGGACATATGTAATATTGTTTGCCAAAAATATATTATCGCTGTGTGCCGTGTACATGGATCTGTATGATGTAGATTTTATTCAACTGGTCCATAGAGTTACTATTTAAACCCCAACTTTTTTCATTCAAAGCAATATTTGATTCATGAACAAAAATTATATACATTTTAATTTAGTCA
The DNA here is from genome assembly GCA_037951105.1 of Echinarachnius parma. Lineage (NCBI taxonomy): Eukaryota > Metazoa > Echinodermata > Echinoidea > Clypeasteroida > Echinarachniidae > Echinarachnius > Echinarachnius parma. The sequence continues at coordinate 31,363 of JBAMJV010000734.1, read as the reverse complement.
AATTTGCTAAAAATTATTTATTTGTCTTATGGCTTAGTTGGGCAAGTAAAAACAAAGATTGTCAAATTCTAGTGGCCCAAAACCTGAATTTGATGGCCCCAAGCGTGGCCCCATGCGTGGCCCCAAGCCTGCCCCCAAACAAAGTAAAAAGTATTTAATTGTCCATTCAGGCCAGTGAAATTTAATAGCATCTCAATGAAATGTGGTGACAAGCATTACATTTATCTCAAAGATACTATCCACCTTTTGCAAACCATAATTCAAAAGTTGCATGATTATTAGTACAGATCTACAAAATGAAAGAAAATCATTTTAATGGGGAATTCCACCCCAAAAACGTAATGTTTGCTACTTGTATACAATTAATATGAAGAATCATAAAATGAGCGAAAATCTGAGCAAAAACAGTAGAGCAAGAAAAAAGTTATGATAGGATGAACGTTGCTCCGATTTTGTATATTGTTCGCAATTGCTATCAATCGTGACGTTACTTGCGAGCTGCAGCCATTTTGAACTGCACATGAAAATGTTACGAAATTAAATTTGTTTTAACAAAGCAAATTTATGAGCTAATGCCTAATAAATTCCATAGTAGTTGGCCCATCGGTATTCTTCGATGAATTTGTGAAAACATGCAGCTCACTAGATAATACTTATTTTTAGTACTAATGAAATAGAAACTTATTTTCATGTACTAAAGCCATGGCAAGTTGCTCGTCAATGATGCTGCATTTGGCGGCAATTTTGAAACGATCACACATTGCTATTAACATTCAGCATACATGTATGTAACTCCTGTGTCTCCGTCTCAAACTACATTATTTATAAATTCATGACTGGTCAAGAAAGGGCAGATCTATGTCAACCATTTTGGAGAGTTTTCAACTTAATTTGATCATATATTTAAATATATTATATCTAATATTTGTAACCTGGGTCAATGGTACTGCCAATACATTATATTCTACTCCTGGGCAGGAGAAAAGAGAAAGCAAGGAAAATAAAATGGAATACAAACTTACATGTACATGTTGGACATAATTATGATTTGGAATTAATTACAAGTGAAGAATTACTTACAAGTGCAAGTTGCACATTTGTAAGTTTTATGGCCGGCAAAATAATGTAATATAATTTTTTTCATATACTTAAATAAGGGAAAAAATATTCATGATATTTCTTAGAGAAAAAGATAAAGATCTACCACTTCATGTATCTGAATTTGATGTTGGATTCGGGCATTGCTTTTTTTTCAGCTTGCAAGCTGGCACATACCCATTGAAGCAGATTTTGTTAAGGACGAGAGCTATTTTATGGCAAAATTGATCATTGTTTTCCTCTACAAATTGGCAACTCCTAAATTTTGTTGACCGATCAATGAAATAACGAGAATAAGGCATTTTTGCACATATATTGAGTCCTGTGACCTTGGCCTTTCACCTCATGAACCCCAAAATCTAATCAGATCATTGTCTCCCCAATATATATATACACTCATACCAAGTTTGAATTTGATCTGTCAACTGGTTCTGGAGATATCGCGAGAACAAGGCATTTAAAAACATATATTGAGTCATGTGACCTTGACCTTTGACCTCATGAACCCCAACATCTAATCAGATCATTGTCACCCCAATATGTACACTCATACCAAGTTTGAAATTGATCCGTCAATCAGTTCTTGAGATATCGCGAGAACGAAAACGGGACGTACGTACGGACGGACGGACGGACAACCCGAAAACATAATGCCTCCGGCCACTTCGTTGGCGGAGGCATAAAAATAGGTGGAATATATATAGTAATGACCATTTAGGACAAATATGAAGTGACTTTGCCGCAAAGTTGCCAATTTGAACACCAATATCTGTTTTTAAAATATCACAATGTGTTGCCAATTTAAGGATTTTTCTAAATTACAGTGATTTACGCAATAATAAAAATCATTAAAAATAACTAAAGCAGGTAGAGTAACAAAATAGGGCTCTAAAAATAGAGGAATTTATGCTCTTTCTTCCTGTATACTTCATATAACTACATGTAGTCTTCTTCTTGTTTAAGTGTAGGACTACCAAACCACAAATATGTAGGCCTTAGGCACTGATGGGTTAAGGGTATAACTAGAAATCACACACTCTCCATTTAAAATAATGGATTTTCATGATTTTTGATCCGGTTTTGATCATACTGTAAATAAAAGTTTGCCGATCCAATCAATGATCCGATCATCAAGGTCACTTACAGCATTCGTGCTACTTACAGTAGACGTGTGTCATAGGGCTACATGTACATACAGAATAGGAGATAAATAAGCAGCGCCTTGTGTGCCATATTGGCAAGGGTAGGACATCTACTAAAGTAAATGGTCCAATCAGTTGGACCATTTACACGCAATATACGCTGGAGATTTAATAAGCATACATGTACCTTCTTCTTCTTCTTCTTAGAACTTCTTCCTCCGGTAGTATCGGAGACAGGGGCGTAGACAATGGGGGGGATGAGGGGGATGCATCCCCCCCACCTCACAAGGTGGGGGGGATGACATGTACAATCATCCCCCCCAGGTTTTAGGGAAGGATATAATTATTTTGTTTGTGTGTACATAGCTGTATACGAGTGGGAAAGAAAACATAAGTTGTATGAGCTAAGTCTTGTTAATTCTAACGTTAAAAAGGTAATTTATACATCAACTTTCAATGTTTGCCTCGCGCTTCGCGCGCGAACAGATTATCTCAGTTTGTTGTGTAACTTGCGTATGGTCAGGGGTGAGTATTTTTTGTCTGTATACCGGGCCACGTAATTCCAGTGTAGGCTGGCATTGCTCTGGCTCCTTGTGTGACGTGCACCAAATTGCACCATTTCAAGTATATATAAATTCAAAATCTTCTCCGTGGGAGGGGGATACCCCCCTCCCAAACCCTCCGTATTTGGCCCTGCCCCAGCCCTCGGTAGCTTCGCCCCTCGGGACTCATTCTTGGCAATAGGCTAAGTTGTTGGATCATACATAATGTGGCATATGGTGATGTTGGAACTGTGTATGATGCTAAATATAAATACAATATTTGTGTTGGGGTGCATATGTGTCAATTATTTGTTTTCTTTGTGAAAATATATTTAAAATTGCTGGTCGATCAAATCATGACACGCTTACCCAGATACAGTCAATGTTAAGCCCGAATTTCCTATCTAGGTAAGCACCAGATTGCACAATTTCAAGTCCAAAAATGCAAAATCTCCCTACCGTGGGAGGGGGGACACCCCCCTCCCACGCCCTCCCCCCGCTCAGTCACTTCGCTCCCTGTGTTGAGGTGCATATTTATTAGTGTGTCAATTATTTGTTTTATCGTAAAAATATATTTAAAATTTCTGGTCGATCAAATCATAACACGCTTTCCCAGATACAGTCAATGTTAAGCCCGAATTTCCTATCTACTGTAGGTAAGCACCAGAATGCACAATTTTAAGTCCAAAAATGCAAAATCTCCCTACCGTGGGAGGGGGGAACCCCCCTCCCACACCCTCCCCCCGCCCAGTCACTTCGCTACCTCGGGCTTGGTCGCTTCAATCCTTGCAATGTCTCACTCTCACATCTGGCTCAAAATTGGCAGCACTGTGAGTGTGGTTGGGCATGAGCCCCTATATACACACACAAAATCCTGAGCCCCCATAGGTTTTGCCCCCCCCCCCCCCCCCCCCCAAAAAAAAAAAAAAAAAAAATCCAAAACTGCTTTCGGCCCGCCTGGTCACGACCATCTTAAAGGGCATCAAGCGTGGGGATGCTACATAGCGGGTCGCCATTTTGAACTGGGTTAGTTTGCGCGCACCGCATGACACTGAGCTAACATGCATTACGCACCGTGCGCAACGCGTATGCAAGATGGCGCCGCGCATCTCATTTGACGAATCTGAACTACCTTTAACATCTATCCCCCCCCCCCCACTGAGAGGACTTTCAAGCAATGTCTTGGTCTCGAAAAAATTGGTCTTGGTCCGGTGAACGGCAAATCATCCCCCCCAGGTGTAAGAACCTGTCTACGCCACTGATCGGAGATCACACAATAGATGTTGGTACAATTATGAAGGATTGTAGCAGTCACTGATTTGGACTGCTATGGTTCAGAGATGTCTCTGTTACAATTCCTCTCTTATGTGCTAAGAATTTCTAGGGATTTGTATTGACCCGAGACTGCTTGCAGCCGGATCTGCGAACCCTACGTTTAGGTAATTGATCGCGATAGTTTGTCGGTCTTTGACCCGTGTATTGTGTCGGACTTGACCCTGGGATCTCAAAACGGGTTTCCCGGAAGCGGGTCGAGTCCCGTAAAACGCTTGTATAGAGAGATACCGTGTGTGTCCGTCGGTGAATACCGAGGGAACACGCAGTTGAACCTCGAGCGATAGACGTGAGCAGTTGTGGTTAGGAAAGTTGTCCGCAATTACATGTGCTTTTCTCCTGTGTGGAGCAGTATTATTTGCCTGTGTGGCCGTTAATTACCGCTAGGATATCAGTTTATTAGACCTGTGTGGTCGTCGTTAGGAGCCTGTGTGGCGATAAGTTAGATATTAGGTTTTAGGTTAGGATACGAGAGAAAGGCTTGCGTTATTGACGGTTTGCGAATGGGTTCGAGGCGACTCAAGCCGGGGCTCGGTGCCGAGTGCCTTGCGTTGAGAGACCATCGGGACGCCGGAGCTACCGGGGAGGCGAGGCCGTAAATTAAGGTAAGACACTGTGTGTGCGTGTATGTCTGAGAAGTTGATAATGGTTCGAATATTCAAAATAAATGTTTTCTGGAGCAAGGCAACGGCTTCAGGATTATCAAGTAGTCTACAGTAAGACGAGTTGCATGTATATTACGAATAAAGGAGAGGATACAAACATGGAGAAGGTTCTGGGCATGGCAGGGAACAGTCAGAGGGGGAAGAAGCATGACAGAAGCAGCAAAGGTAGCTGGGGTGGCTAAGTCAAAATGACCTAACAAATGGCTTGTGTGCGGGCTCTTCCCAATTTGAGCAAGTACATTTGTAGGCCTACACGTAGACACTGCCCATTCGTACACTGTACCGTTCAACAGTTAAACGCTATGTTTTAGGATGCATCGGTATGGAAAACGGACGGGAAATAATCTTTTTTTTTCTACATTTTGCAGTCTTCAAAACAACAGAGTCGGCAATTATCATCAAAGTATATGAATTGTGGATCACATACAAATGTAAATAAACGAAAGTTTGCATTTGCTGGTAAATGGAGGGAGAAATCGGCCGACAAAAAATATTTTTGTGTTGGATAGTGCAGCAGGCGGAAGAGGTTGAGCTCCACACAATGCTACTGAAATGTACCTAAATATATGTGTGACGGGTAGCCTGGTAGGACATTATCTTAACTTTTATATATATTGAAATATTGCAAAGACAACCATATAACGTGACAACATTAACTGCAGTATGTAAATCATGATATAAGTGCTTAGTGGAGCTGGAGTCAACACATTTCACTCGAAGTGGAAATACTATCGTGTTATAATACTAAAAGAGTAATTGGAAATACTACAGTCATGTTATGAATAATAATATGAGAGAAGAAAGAATACATGTACAACACAACTTCACAATCATAAAATGCACAAGTGGAAGGCCAACATAATTCATAAACATTATTCATTCGTTAATTATGCTTCATGGAATCATTCAATCATGGTCACATAATTCATAAACACACATATGTCTGTCATGTATGCCTATGTCTTGATATTATATGGTTATGTTCTTTGCAAGAAACCCATTTGGGTTACACGATCTTGAACGAGTGGGCCTGAGCTAAGCTAAGCTAACCAACAACATCACATTCATCTCATCCCACATAAACACGTATACCATCGACACTGCACCTGTACAGCGCTGCATTCCTATACAAAGACATGGCATCGGTACTCCAATGCACCCTCTTTCATTCAAGGCATCAACCAAAATTTGCGAGAAAATTATCAAAGTAATAAATTTAGAGTTGTTGAATTCAAATTGAACTCAAGATGAAATGAAAATGATAAGTCATATTTACCTTGTCGTCTGGCTTGAATATGATCCAGAAATCGGCATAAATCACTCACAGTAAAAACAAAAATACAAAATTTGTCCGAAGCGAAGGAACCATTCAAGAAATTCATCAACATCTTCGGCGCACACACAATACACACAAGTTTGGGACAGTGCGCTTTGTGTACACACACAAGTTGCGAAGTTTGAAGTAGAAACCCTCTGCGTGAAATCTCAGCGATTCATTCGTGTACCCCTTTTGACCGTTTGGAATACCGTAGGGAAATCCAATACATATGCCGTCATGCATCTCTTGGACTTCACTTTCCATCGGTCACTCGTAAACAAACAAAATAATAATAACTTTCTGTCAGTTCTGGGTTTTTGTGCTAACTTTTTTATTCAACGCTTTTCTGTTAGTGCTTCGGTGGTGGTGGTGGTGGTGGTGGTGGTGGTGGTGGTGGTGGTGGTGGTGGTGGTGGTGGTGGTGGTGGTGGTGGTGGTGGTGGTGGTGGTGGTGGTGGTGGTGGTTGTGGTGGCTGATGGTGTTCGTGGTGGTGGTGGCTGATGGTGTTGGTGGTGGTGGTGTTGTTGTTGGTGGTGGTGGTGGTGGTGGTGGTGGTGGTGGTGGTGGTGGTGGTGGCTGATGGTGTTGTTGGTGGTGGTGGCTAATGGCAGGGGTGTCGATCCTGGGGGGGGGCAGGGGGGGTGGTCGCCCCCCCAATGAAAATATTGGGGGGGGGGCGAACATATCATTTCGCCCCCCCAATAATTCCGAAAATGAGGAATAAAAAAATCGAGTGATATAATGCCAAAGAGGGGAAAGACACATTTATCAATAATTAATCTTCAAAATAGCCGTTTTTTAAGTTTGAAAAGGACTGTAAATCTCTTGTTTTGCCGCGCGCCTCGCGCGCATACGGTTTCTCATATTGCAAGTTTCATTTGTGTTGCGGGAACTCACCTTTTGAAATGTGCTGGGCAGCGTAATTTCTCAAACGCACACCTCAAACGAAGTTTATTAAACCCTCATCTATAGATAGCACACCGTCACAGAAAATAAAATAATCTCGGTACATATGCGCTGAACGCAAATCAAATTGGAATATCATATCCCCCCACATTTGAAAAAGGAGCAGATTGTCCCCTACCTTTTTCATTATGTATTGTTGGTTCCATACCTATATACTTCATATTACGTGAAATTTCTGTCTCAGGTGTGCACCAAATCGCACAATTTCACGCCCCAAAATACAAAAGCTCCCTACTGTGGGAGGGGTACACCCCCTCCCACACCCTCCCCCGCTCGGTCGCTTCGCTTCCTCGCAATGTCTCCCCTACACTTTTGAGAAATTGTTGACGCCCTTGCTTAGTTTCATGGGAGCCCAATGCCCTATAGACTATATCGATGGCTCTATAGTATACATGATCACGTGGATCCATCTCACGCAAGGCTCATTCTTTTCCTCGCTATGTCCTTTAAAAATACGTTATGAGTAGGTTCACTATTTTATACAATTTTAACACCCATGCTAGGAGCAAATGTCTGAAATCTAAAAGCTTCCGGGGGCTCCGCCCCTGGACCCCCATTATTGTCCCCAAATGTGGGTGCCCCCCAAAGTCAGGTCTTCGAGCCATCAAGACACTTTAAATGAGCGCATAATAAAACTTCCGGGCATGCCAATGTGGGGCTTTTAGCTCTCTCAGTGGTCACTCTGGACAAATTTTCAAATTTCGCCCCCCCAATCTCAAAAACGGATCGACACCCCTGGCTAATGGTGGTGGTGGTGGTGGCTGATGGTGTTGTTGGTGGTGGTGGTGATGGTGGTGGTGGTGGTGGTGGTGATGGTGGTGGTGGTGGCTGATGATGTTGGTGGTGGCTGATGGTCTTGGTGGTGGTGGTGGTGGTGGTGGATGGTGTTTGTGGTGGTGGTGTTGATTCAAAAGACAAATCTTCTTAGAGGATTGTTTTGTATAAAAGAAAGTAAATTTGTTGCAAGTGCAAAAGTGATGAGTGATTAATAATGTGTGTTTGTGTGATCTGGTATGTCCACAAAGTAATGCAGGGTTGCCAACTTTGAATCAGAGGTGAGAGTGTGATAGTGAGACATTGCGAGGGAGCGGAGCGACCGAGCACGCGATGGACGCTAGCGAGGGCGCGAAGCGCCCGAGCGTGGGGGGGGGGGGGGGGGGGGGGGGGGGGGGGAGGTGGAGGGTTTGGGAGGGGGGTGTCCCCCCTCCCACGGTAGGGAGCTTTTGCAATTTTGAACTTGAAATCGTGCAATCTGATGCATACCTAATGAGGTAAAATAGCATTTCATATACTGTCATTAAACACCCTATAAAAAGTCACTATGTTCTGCTTACCAACATACAGGTCATGAATGTTTCTTGTGAAAGGCCTGAACGTTGATATACATATTTATAAGCTTTTTGTTTGTTTTCAATATGCTTCTAAGGCGTGAGATATTAAGAGATCAGCGTGAGAGCGTGATAGAGGGGTGAAATGCGTGTGTCACACGCTCAATGCGTGAGAGTTGGCAACCCTGAGTAATGTGTGAAAATTGTACGTTAATTGGATGTTATTGGCCGAGAAATGAGCAAAAATTATCCCGTAGACAGACAGTTTAACATCTGAACACTTCAATCGTAAATATCTTTTGAACGAAATGGAAATTTGAAAAACCGAAACCTGTCCCGTGCTTTTATTGTTAATATGAATATGACAAGGTATGAGAGAACCACTAGAGTTCCAAGTAAGTTTTGAGGATTTGGACAATGTTACTTAGGTTGGTCTTAGAAGATACGAGCTTGAAAATACAAAGTGGTTTCAGAGCTCAATATAATTTTTAAAAAGTCGATACGAGTTTAATTAGTCTAGAAACTGCAGACTCTTCATTGTATTTCGTGTTCGTAGTTCTCGTTTACAAATCAAATCAAAGTTATTTTCAAATAATCGAAGTGATTTGAATTAGATGTGTGATGTAACAGGGGGATTTGGATAAAAAGGATTAACATACTCCATTACATATTCTGAATAGAAATTAAAATGAGCCAGAGAGTTTGACATCATTAACATCATTTTATCACTGTGGACTACAAATATTTCACCAACTTGATCTTCAGTAGGTATCTTTGGGGTTCAAAGTTTAAGAGTATTCCCGAATTATTGGTTACAAAATATGCGTTCTCGAGAAACTGATTACTTCGAAAAACATGAATCACGATCAATACAAATTTCAAATGGTGAATATATTGATATTTTAAATATGAAAACAAAACATTTGTAATCGTTGTTATTACAAAATAATTATGTTCAACTGTTGGCAAGAATATTTATTCCTTCCAATGAATTTTGATTGGTATTATGTTCTTTTGTTTAAATTTAAGACATTGAAAAGTAATCAAAATAGACAATTTAATTTCAAATATTTGTATTTGTTCTTGCAATCAAGATATAATTTATGTAAATGGAAGAACTTCAATGATAATAATTGTTTACTATGTCATACACCAGAAACAACTAAGCATAATATGTTGTTAGATTGTAAAAACTTGAAATTATTTTGGAAATTATATAGAAGGTAATACTTTATTATTGTGGCATAGAATTGGAGATAAATGAGGAAATATCAACAATAGGTTATAAGATTGGAAATAATGAATTTTATTTGGTTAATTTATTGATTAACATTGCTCTACATATTATTTGTAAAATCAAATTAAAAAATCACGAAAAGGTAAAATAATTAATGTCAAATATTGCTACAAGCGTTGAAATATTGCAAAATATATTTTCCAATTGAGTTAAACAAAGTAAAACAGATCATTGAATTTTTGTCATATATACTCCGCAAAAAAAGAAACTGGACACTTGTATAAGTTGAAATATTTCATACTAATGTACGATAAAGTGTACATGATCATATATAAAATTAAAGGGAATTTAGTCCTCTACATGCAGGGTATAACTTACAGGTGTAATCGTTCATGCATGAAATGCCATGGTCAATTAACAATAGCAAGGTCTGTTTTCAAAAATAGCAAAACAATGGAGGACCACACCATTCGACTGAAATGATAGTAAGCGTTTTACTTCAAACAAGATGAGCGGGGCAACTAAATTATGACATTATTCAACTTTATTGTTATGAACAAACTCTGGAAATACAAATTTGTCAATAAAACAGGGCCAGGTTATGAGAGCATTATCATACTGGTCTGTATTAGAGGCATGAAGCTTGTCTATTTCATGTGTCCCCTGCAATTTTAACCATATTTACCTAGAGAAATGTCATGTTGAGGACTACCCAACTGTTTGACCAAGGGTGACTTCAGGTTTTCAAGATCTTTGGACTACAGAAGAATTCTTGAGAAAAATTTATACCATTTTCATGCTGAAATAAGGGCACAAACTGTGCTTTTGACGAATAAAGTTTGCCATGGAATTCCCCATTTTGTTAGTTTTGGATGAAAATAACACCTATAACGTTCACAATTTGTCTTCATTTATACTCTTTATTGAGATGAAGTTAGAAAAGGTCACATTTGTAATGAAAAATGATGCCATCTCATGAATATAGCGTTTTAGATTATGCTTATCAACATTTTAATGGTTGAGTGGATGTTCCATTTTTGCTATTTTTGAAAACAGAACTTGGTGTGGTTAATTGACCGTGACAAGTCATGCATGAATGATTTCATCTGGATTTTATGCGAATATTGAAGAGGGTAATTCTATCTTTAATTTGATATACAACATCATATATTTTATCGTTAATGAATACGAAATATTTGGTCTCATACAAGTGTCCAGTTTCTTTTTTTGCGGAGTATACATGTAATTATGTATGTATAGTGTATTTATGTGTTTTTTCTGTTTTGTATGAGTAATGTAACCATTATATAACTTGTACATTTTGAACTGAAATAAAGTTCCCCGAATGGGGCAAGAGAAGAAAAAAAGGAGGACGCTTTGTCGCCACCTAGCGGTTTGGGTTAGATAATCCGCTGCATTGGCGGAATTTGAATTGAATTGACAAGGTTTTATTTCTTGACCACAACTAGACTAGGATCAAGTCCCTCCCACAATATATAGCGCCACTTACGAGAGAGATATGCACAACGAGAAAGGTCTGCGCAACATCTTGTGATCGCGCTATCACTGATGTTGGCAGCGATCAATGATGTTATGCAGATCACTCTCGTTGGCGGCGCTTTCGAGGGTCTAGATTATAGACTAGACCACAACATGCAGGAGCTAAACTGTTGGGCGTACGATAAGAATGAATTTGACATTTAAACTGCATAATATACAAGTACTTACACTTTACAAAATATACTGAGATAATACACACACAAAGCGAAGCAAGACATAATCATACACTATAAACAATATCATTAATAAACTGGCAAAATTACCAGAAATGCAATGATTAGAATGCAACTATGGTGAGTATCGGTTGAGCTAGCGTAAATTATAAGTAAACCAAAATAATGTGTTTCATAAAAAATATAATTCAAGAGCGGTTTTACAAAGCACGTGAAATAATATGACATACATGTACAATAACAAATCATTGATTTGTCATATTCTATATGGAAAGTTTATAATAATTATACTAAATTATAAGTATTAATCGAAACTTATCTTTGTGCCACTGGCGAACTGGTGGGGCGGGGGGGGGGGGGGGGGGGGGGGGGTGGCTTGGGTGGCGCTTGCCACCCCCCCCCCCCCCCCCCCCACAAAAAAAAACAAACAAACAAAAAAAACATGGCTTTTATCTAATTCGATAACAGTGATTGAAAAAAAGAGTATTTCTTTAGACAAGAAAACTCAGATTTTACTTCATGTCAAGTCAAATTTCCTTCCCAAGTATGCACCAGATTGCATAAATTCAAGTAAAACATTGCACAAGCACCTTTACCGTGCACGGGCGGACACCCACCTACCATCACACTCTCCCATCACCAGTCCCCCTCTCGGTTATTGTTTCGCTCCCTCGGGAATCGGTCTTGTATACGTCTGGAATACAATGTTCATGTTGTTTTGTCATAAAAATAATGCTTTTGATGCACTGTTTGAACTGAATATGTCACTTTGCGAATATTATTTTGGGGGTGCATTTTTGTTTTTCTTCATGAATCAATCATAACCTTTTCTGGTTGGTAGAATATTGACGATGATGACGCACTAACGCACATTATAGTACATGTCGTCAAGTCAGAATTTCCTTTATGTACCAGTATGTGATGCACCAGATTGCACAGTTTCAAGTCCAAAAATGCAAAAGCTTCCTACCGTGGGAGGGGGGACACCCCCCTCCCACACCCTCCCCCCGCTCAGTCGCTTCGCTCCTTCGGGCTTGGTCACTTCGCTCCCTCGCAATATCCGGTGGTGATGCGGATTTGATTTAGCCCCCAAAAAAGTTTTTGCTCATTACGCCACTGCTTTGTGTAAAGTGAAGCACAACTTTATAGTTAACAACAAACATTAATAAAACATAATATTGATTCAATAAGTATAAAGGATAACCGCGTGTAATGAATACCAATTACGATATTACGATAAAATCATCTTCATTTCATAATAATATCATATAAGTTGTCTTTTTTAGGTTAATTTTAAAATAACTTCAGGATTACATGTACTACATTTTGAAGAACAAACATGGATATTATGCAATTTGCCTGTAAATGTGTAATTACATTATACGCTGTCTTTCGTACCTTTATATCGTAATGCTGATGATGACATTTCTACATAATAGGTTTTCCCATTCATTTTAACACATTTGTCATTCAATTTCATTAATTTGTGATTCAAATTCGTACCGAGGAACCACCAGAGCGGAAATCCTAACTTCAATTTCGTCTTTCGTCGATCAATTTAACACAAAGACCACATTATTTAGTCATTAGTCACACATTTTCGTCAATTGCAAATCAAATTCGTCGGTCATAGTTGCTGAACACATAAACGCGAAAGCAATTTCGTCAATTGGCAATCAATTTCATTAAAACTCTATTCAAATTCATTCGTCTATATATTTACACTGTAATATTCTGTTTTTATTTTGTCTTGATGTAATTGTAAATTGTAACATTAATCATTTAGGGGGTAACATACACATGTATACACTCGAAAACAAACTCAAACGCAAAAAACACACGCACACACTCACTGAAACACATACATACCCATCTAACCACCTATACCATCATGACACAGACAGGCACATAAGCTATACCATGCGACGAATGCGACAAAATCACGAAATTGGTTGAACAAAGACGAATTTGGTCTTAACATTCACCACTCGCTCAGCGGCGGAGACGAATTCCAATGCCAATTGACGATTTTGAATGAGAAGTGTTTGATTGATAAATGACGAATTAGATTGATCATTGACGAAATTGAAGTTGGGATTTACGGTCTGTTGGTTTCTCGGGACGAAATTGAACTACGAATTAATGAAATTTAATGACAAAAGTGTTAAAATGAATGGGAAAACCTATAATAGCAATCATATTTATAAGAACAACCCAGTATGCATAATACATTTGGCTAAAACACGGTAACTGTAGGCTATATACAGCTCGGAAAATTAAATAAATATAGAGGTCCCTTTATACAGACGAATTAAAGCTGTATTCGTATTCACGGCTAGGATTTGAAAAAAAAACTAGGAGAAGGGTCTTTTTGTTCTGGACGAAAATACCGAAAATAATAGAGATACAGAGCCGTATATACACGGCTTGAACCCAGTCCCTTTTTACAGAGGAAATAGAATCGTATATACATAAATGTACGGATCTGAAACGAAATCTAGTGCACCGCCCTCAACGGTTATAGATAGTTATTCAGAGGGGCAGCAGCGCCTTTGTAAAAGAAGGGCGTATCTCGAGTGGCGTGACACTTAAGATACGCCCTTCTGCCTTACAAAGTGGCTATACTACGTCCAACAGCAACTACTGTAACTGACGCCGCGATTCATTTAAAGGTAGTGTTGAGTATTGGTATTTCCCGAGTGCCCCCTGATATTTTTTTGTGAGATAATGAAAAACTGACTGTCAATTCCGAAAGAACATACAATTTTAATGACAGAATAAACTTGATTTGATCAAAATCGGTTCAGAAACGGCTGAAATATCCATAAATATATTTTTATTCAAAATATTCTTCACCGGCAATCACCGGGCGATATTTAGAATTTTAGAAAAATTTCAAAAAATGCTCGAAGACTACTTTAAAAAAATCAGAATAGGTTTTTAAAAAGTCGTTGATGATATTTCTATTGAATCATTATTTTAACAAACATTTAATGCACAATTTTGTATGAAAAAAGGCTAAAACCAATGATTTTTTTAAATAGCGCCCTCTTAAGTTGTAACGGCTCTTTTTGAATGATTACAGGGGTTTTAGGACTACCATAGTCCTTTTCAGGACTCACCAATCCACCCATCTCACAGGGTGCAACCGCAAACCACACGTATTAACAGGGGTTTTACTTAGTCGTTTGTAATTGCAGCCGACTCGCGATCGGGCGTTTAATGAGCTACTTCGCCGCTTTTTATCGTACACACACCGAGCCAATATGGGTAAGAAATACGCCAGCGATAATTCACGAGATTCAACGAGATTTGGTCATTGTCTCGCTTTTTCTGACGTCATCATCAACCCTTTGGCGTGCTGTTATTATTGTCTGCGGTAAGTAATTTGTCATAAAATTTCCTTTATTTTGGTATATTACACTCCAGTTATACCTTTGAAATGAAGCAGTGAATTAAAGTTAACAACATGGAATTATTTCTGTAACTTTTTAGTTCCGATTTTACATTGTTTTACGTTTTCTTTCTACCTGACCCGTTCGAAAGTTGTCATTCAATCTGATCACATGTTTGTGTAGAAAACATATCTAGAACGCCAACAAAATAAAACAAAGTTGCTTCGCCGTATATTTTTAGAGAAAAGGCGAATTCTCGTCGGCAATATTTTTCATTTTTAACCGGAAGTGTACTGCGTGTTCGCTCTGTTATAGCGCGTAAAGCTGTCAATCAAGACGAGAGCTTGGCCTTGGTAACTGCTCGATGTCGTTTTTGTACTACGCTAGTCCGATGTATTCAAATCGATGCTAGTACATGCTATTGCTATTTACATGTATTTCTAGCACTCAGTCTCAGTAGCACTAGTCTATACTATAGTATAGGCTTTAAGCAGTAGCATGAATAACATTTACAGTCAAGCCTCAAAGTCAAAGTCAAGGCAGTACACTATCATGACTATAATATCATACACTAATTCACAATGGAATGTTTAATTTATTTATTGTAATTGTAAACCCAAAGAAAAAAGGCTCAAATTAAATGCTTCGTCCTTTGAGTTTGACTTTCGAGAGTTATTTATAATTAATAGTTAATACTAGGCTAGTAATACTAATATAGGCTATATAGGGCTTATACTAGGCCTATATAGCTTACTTGACTATTGAGCATTTTGTAAAATGAGGATCGTGATTCCCTAAAATCAGGCCCTAGCCTACATGTAGGTACATTACTCTACTACTCTAGTCATTAGCATTGTGTGGAGATCAATCTCTTCTGCCTGCTGCACTATCCAAAATGAAAACAACATTTTTGTCGGCCGATTTCTCCCTCAATTTACCAGCAAATGCACCAAATCCTTCTTTTATATTATTCGGCGTACCATATTCCAATCAAATATCAAATGCCACTTATTGCAAAAGGACACTCAAGGAAAATCTCGAAGAAAATATATTTCAGTGTGCACAATTCATATACTTTGATAATAATTACCTACTCTCTCGACCGTCATAAACCTGGTCTCAATTTACACGCAATATATGGTAATACACGGGAGATTACCATACTGCCTATTCATACACTGTACCGTTCATCAGTTGAACGTCGTGTGTACTGTTAGGATGCATCGGTAATGAAAACAGACGGGAAATAATCGTTTTTTTCTACATTTTGTAATCTTCAAAACAACAAAGTCGGTAATTATTATCAAAGTATATGACTTAGGGATCACATAAACAAGTTTTTTTCATTTGCTGGTAAATTTAGGGAGAAATCGGCCGACAAAAATTGTTTATGTTTTGGATAGTGCAGCAGGCGGAAGAGGTTGATCTCCACACAATGCTACTGTAATGTACCTATGTGTGGTCTCGACATCAAAAATTGTGAACATTTTTTGGTCTTCCCCTCGAAAATTTGAACCAGTCCTTGTTTTGGCAATTTAAACAAGTAATAGTAATACTAATAGTAATATGATGTCATACATGTCGATTGAGAGACACGGATGTTAATTTAACTCCGCACAGAATTTGTAAACAATTACATGTGTTACCAGTTTATGACTGATTTTTTTTTTTCTTTCTTGACTCCAACAGAATTTGTCAGCTTTCACCTCCATCGATCAGCCATGGCTTCGTCACAATGGTTCCGAGAAGACAAAAAGTTATTGTCATTGGGGACTCAATTCTGAGAAATCTGGACGATTATCTTGTACAATTTGATGTGGAGTATAAATATGATGTTCTGTGTTTTCCTGGTGCAAAAGTGAAAGATTTAAGTGTACATATTAGAAAGCATTTCAAGAATTTGGATAGACTATTTGACGAGGACACTACTAAAGTAATTGTGCATGTAGGAACCAATGACTTGGAACACGGTATCTGGGAGCGTGAGAAACAAACGTATATATATTTGAACCTTGTGTTGAAAGAATATTTCAGGACTGCAGATATAATTTTTTCAGCAATTTTGCCACGCTGGGACTGTGCTCAACTTTATGAAAAATCTATTTATTTTAATATTGAACTCGAGAAACTTTGTCTTGGTAGTGCTGGTGCAAAATTTATAGACTTCAGCGCTAGTTTCATTGAATCAGAAGCATTTTTTTTCAAAGACGGCCTTCATCTCAATGCTCTTGGGAAAGAGTTTTTAGCGTACGATTTGGACAATTTCTTAATCTCTTCATTCAAACATCCGTCCATTCTGCATCCACAGTCATCAATTAGAATTCCACATGAACTAAAAAAGATTTATAATGTTGTCAAAGACCCAGTGAAAAAAAATCCATGGAAAGAAACGGACTTAGATTTGTATGTTTATGTAAGGAGAGAGCGCTACGGCAAACAAGAAACGTCATGCAAGAGGAATAGACAGCGACAGCAGCGACGCATCACGCCCAAAGTATCATCTAACGGATTCATCGCCCCAAAGAAAGTTGCACCCATCCCATCTTCACCGTGTGACTTGCCTCCAAATAGGCACATTCCAAATAGAATAACAGCATGGATCCCATATAGAGACATATCTTCACAGAACAAGCACTACCACACCCACCACCATGCATCTACAAGGCTGCCAGCGCAGAGGACACCATATGTCCAACGCAAGAAAAGACTACGACGTCGACGTCGGCGAAAAAGCAAAGTCCACTATGTAAGTACAGACATAAACGTTGTTAACTGTCATAATGGTACAGTATGTATACTTACAATAAAAAGTAATGTTAAAAGTTATTCCAATACTATAAAAAAAAAATTCTTGGTGGCACATTTTGTCAAATAAAATTGAGACCTGTCAAATTTGAACCAACAACATACAAAGTTAAAAACATAAAACCAGTTGGACAAAATAAATTCACATGAATAATGCTGATCATTCAAAGCTCTAGATATATTTTTATTTAATCCTAATTTCCAGCAAGTTTTACTGCATGTACGTGTATATGCATGCGGACTTGAAACATGAATGAAATATTATCAATGTGTTTATTACACTGCTTAAATATGCTTAAATTTAGTTTATAGTTATACTCTGTAAAGTGTACTATACATGTACATGTGCATAAGTATGTATTCAAACTGATTTGTACGCTCCAGAATATCAAAATTATTATTTTTGTACTTAATTGGTTCTTTATTCAAGGTTGATCCTTGGTACCCCGGAAGTCATCAAATGATGTCTTTACCTTTGCTGGTCCATCAACAGACATCAGCGGTGAGTTTTTTTTTAACAATCAAGTGATACAAAATTGATTAATGAGTACCATACATTGTGTTTTTTCAAACACACAGACCTTTTCTGGGCATTTCAATGGTAACTTGCGTTACACTTAATGTATTGACTACATGTTACTCCATTATTGTATAGACAGGAGACTGACTTTATCACCAAGGATTGAATAGATGTGGGCTAACTACACAACACAAATAAGATGCATCACATTGGTCTATTGTCATTTTAGGAAATTAATTCACTGCATTACTACATTGTATACAGTATTGTGCAATGAATAATAGATGAATTAACTAGACTTTATGATTCATAATGCAGGATGATCCACGTCAATTCACCCAATTGTCCTTTGTTTTTTCAAAAATCCATTTTCAACAACGTCATGAAACAACTCAATTACAAAGTGCATCTTTGATTCGCAGTTCATAAGTTTTGATAACCGTATCAAAGCATCAATGAGAATTCAAACCTTTATGGTAGAAAAATTGTGTAGGCACTAGGCACACATGTAGAATAGATCCATTTACCAATTCACAAGTTCTTGACTTTTCGTTTGTATAATTGATGTCTGTTTTTTTTTATCTTCAACTACAGATGAACCAGCCAGTGATCCAATCCAAACAACCTACAGTCAACCAGCCTCCTCCCGGACAACCTGTCATCATGACATCAGAGCAACCCACAGTCAACCAGCCTCCGCCCGGACAACCCGTCATCATCACATCAGAGCAACCCACAGTCAACCAGCCTCCGCCCGGACAACCCGTCATCATCACGTCAGAGCAACCCACAGTCAACCAGCCTCCGCCCGGACAACCCGTCATCATCACATCAGAGCAACCCACAGTCAACCAGCCTCCGCCCGGACAACCCGTCATCATCACGTCAGAGCAACCCACAGTCAACCAGCCTCCACCCGGACAACCCGTCATCATCACGTCAGAGCAACCCACAGTCAACCAGCCTCCGCCCGGACAACCCGTCAACATCACATCAGAGCAACCCACGGTCAACCAGCCTCCACCCGGACAACCCGTCATCATCACGTCAGAGCAACCCACAGTCAACCAGCCTCCTCCCGGACAACCCGTCATCATCACATCAGAGCAACCCACAGTCAACCAGCCTCCGCTCGGACAACCTGTCATCACCACATCAGAGCAACCCACAATTAGCCAGCCACCTCCCAGGTTTTGTTTGGGGTGAAAAAAGGGCCCTTACCTGCCTGTCAAAAGCAGGAATGTGGCCCTTGCAAATTATGCAAAAATAAATCATTCAAGTTTTCACATCTAGCAACAGTCAAATCAAAAGAATTGGTTCAGCTCATTACACAGAGATGTTCTGTTAGTTTGCAAGATTGTATATGTGCAAAGTGCATAGCCAAGTACAATAAAAAAATCAAGGATCCATCATACACTCCCCAAAAACATCGAAAAAAGGAGAGGGGTGCATGTTTTCTGTCATTTTATGATTTATGTTCGGATATTGCACAAAGAGACTGTCAGTGCAGTCTTGAGACTTTTAATGATTTATTTTCTTTAAACTGTATTTCTATTCCAGAGTCCATATCATTATGCTTTAAACACAGGTCGCAATTGTCCCATTTTCAGAACTTTGCCTCATGTTCTGTATGTGAAGAAACACTCAAATCTGGAGAAAGAAGATATTTATATTCTAGCCTGGGAGATCTTCAAAAGGAGAGACTAAACAATATAAATAAAGATGTGTCTCTAGTTGATGAAAGTATTTTCTGTTCTCCTTGCTACCAATATTGTGTGAAGTATATGAACAGTCCTGCATCATCCATTAATGAGCTAAAAAAGCGATTACAAACTGAGTGCGTAGTACCTGATGAAGATTCAGATGAATCTGTTCTGCAAAGCATTCTAAATGAGGTATATCTCTTTGTATGTAAATTATGTCAAGAAGATGGTTGCTTTTTGCTTGTTACTGTGTATGAATATTTTGTTTCAAGAATTACTGCCATTTGCAAAGAAGATAGGCAGAGATCCTGCTTGCAAAGAAGTACATTATATCTAAATGGAAAAATAATTCATAAGTTTGGTGATCTTTTACTTTCTCATAGAGCTGCTCGCAAAAAGGGTGTGTTTTATTACTGTGCAGAATATTCAACAAAAGACATAATCAATGCATGGCATACGTCACAATCAAAGCTGCGCAATTTGCGCAGTGACATTGGAAGTGATGATTCAGAAATGAAAGAGGATTCAACCTCTCGTAACTCTGTCTGTGATGTTAATATGCAGTTCAGGAAAATTGTTTGTGAAGGCAATGAGTTATTACGCAAACAAGGCAAACGATTAACAAATCATTTCCTTAATTCTCCAGCAATATTAGCAGAATTCCAGTTTGACACGGGATATTTAATGTTTGACCCATTTGTATGGAACTTAATTTGTATTCTGACAGCTACTGTTGAAGAGCTAGAGTATTTCAAAAAGTCTGATGTTAACATAAGTTTAGAATACATAAAGTTTCCTTGTGATCAGACACAAGCTAGCTTCAAGAGGACCCAGAGGAGAACTTCTGCAATTTTTTTACTGCAGTATGTCATGAACAATGAAAATAGTTATCCCTTACAAATTATAATTGCTAACTGTATTAAAAAGTTGTCACATTCTACAAAATTGCTCCGTATATTAAACCATGTGGGGTTTGCTTGTTCTGAAAGCACTTTAGATAGATTTTTGCAGGACATACATGATAGACGTTCCAAATCTGGGCCCCTTTCTCTTCTGGAACCTTCTGCATTTACTGTTGTGTCTATAGATAATGTTGATGTTCTCACACCTTATGCCGCTGTGACTTTAGACAAATCTCGAAGTTGGCATGGAACGTCAATAATGGCCCAGCAACCTCGTCCCGTATCTGAATTTTTCCATAATAATGAGAAGTTTCCCATTGAACCATCCATTCATATTGATGATTTTTCTTCCCAATCTAGTGTAGAAAATGTTGATTGTACTGTCAAGAAACCAACAGTTAGAAGGAGAGTAGCACAATATGGCTCTCTTGATATTCCTAAAACTCATTCCTTTGATGTTCCTCAGTTCAAAACCTCAATTAGATCCCAATTAAGACCAGAACACTTTCAATTAAATAAAGAAGAAATGGACGCTGCATCCCTAGTATTTGATGAAGTATTTATCTATGTGTTAGAGAGGTTGTATCATGTTAAAGAGAACACTCCTACTAATATCCCTGGTTTTAAATGTAAATTGGCATTGGAAAATAATGAAGCTGTTGAACAATCCCAATATTCTTACATGTATATATTGGATGAGAAGGCAGATTCTCCAGACACTCTCAAACGCTCGCTAGGTCTTTTGTATGAAACGTTTAAGGTTGGGAAGGAAACAAATCATTTAATTATTGCTGGCGATGCAGCCACTGTTCGGCTACTTGTTAATTTAAAAAAAGAGTTTCAGCAGTCTCTGGACTGGGTTATACCTTATCTGGGTGACTGGCATATACTGAAAAATTTCCAAGAAGTTTTAATGAAAATATTTTGGGATGCTGGGCTTAAGGATGTTGCAAAGCTGACACATACCCAAGGAACTTTAAATAGCTTGGGCAATTGTTCAAATTTCAAACGTACTCACAGATTTTTTATACAAACATTTGAAGCAATATTCATGGTTCTATTTAATTGTTTTCTTAATAACAAAGAAAAAAATCAGGTTGACTTCAATTGCAATGAATTTATGCAACATGTTGGTAAACTTGTGTCTTGTTTGGTGTACAAAGATGGGGGATATCACGGTGTGTCAGAATTTCTTCATCAGCAAGAAAGATTCCAGGTGCAATATATAGACCCTCTCGTGCTCGAATTTGAAACTTTTTGTACGGAAATGTCAGATAAATTTGAAACATTTAAATTTTGGCATCAATTTTTAGCAAAGGACTGCCTGAGTTATGTAAATCTCTGGTTGGCGATACGAACAAGCAACTGGAATCTGAGGAATGCTGCTCTGAAGACCATGATTCCCCTCTTTCATGCTTTTGATAGGCAAAACTATTCTTTTCTTATTCCATTACACTTCAGTACTTTGTACAGTTTGCCTGATTATATTCTAGAACATTTCAAAAGAGGAGCGTTTGTTTCGAGCGTAACAGGGACCAACTACTCATCAGTTGCTTTGGATGAAGCACATGAGATGTTGATAAATAAAGATTGTAAAACTACTTTTGCACAACGCTTGCCACAACATGTTGAAAAGGTTTGTGCAACTCTAGAATTTCAAGCAAAATTGGTCACAAACTTTGAAAAACAAACGGGTGCTTCAAGAAAGCGTGTCTTTCAGAGAGATCTTCAACAGTCTGTAGTTCAATCAGAGTTTTCTAACGTTAAACATTATTTCAATGTTTTATGTGGTACTTCTTTGTTCTCAGATTCTGATCATTCACTATACCATTTGTTTTCAAAAGAATCTGCAAACCCAATTCAGCAAAGATGCCTTCTTAGTTATAGACAAATTGGACAAGAGGCATATGATTCTTTGTGTAAAGTGCAAATCCTCAATGACACTTCACAGAAAAAACCTGTTATCAGGAAATTCAAATTGAGAACCTTCTCAAAAGAAAAGGTTCGAGCAAAAAAAGTGAGTGATTTGGAAAAAGAAAAACGTATGATTACTCTCTGTTATAAACGAACAATCGCCTATTCTGAAGAAAAGAAAAAACCAATCTCTGATCTATGTCAATTTGTTGAAACACCACGTGCAATATGTGCTCCAACTGGACTTCCCCATAAAGGAGCCAAGTCTGTGATCTATGATTACTTTGAGAAAAGATACACATCAGATTTTCCAATTACAAACAGTTCTGTTTCTTTTAATGATTCCTCAGTGTGTGTTATAATAGAAGGGATGAACATAATTTATTCATCACCTTTGCGTCAATTTAAAGTTTTCAAAGAGTATGTGGAATTTCTGACTAGAAGGTGGATCAATTTCTATTTTACTAAAGGATATACAGAAGTGAGAATTCTGTTTGATCAAAGTTACACACAAGGTATATCTCCTAAAGGTATAGAGAGAGGCAGGCGTGATGGTGGAGATACAGATGAGTCAAATATTTATGAAACAATCGATGACAATGTACCGTTACCCAGAAACTGGATGAATTTCTTGAAACATAGATCAAATAAACACAAACTTTGTAAATACCTCTCCAGAAAGTTTGTGGATTGTGTTCGGCCATTTTTTGTAAACTCTGGTAAAATGTTTGTAACTTCAGGAGGCTTTCATGTAGGAGATAGTGAGGAATCTGAATGGACTGGTGTTGTGGTCACAGACCACGGAGTAGATCGACACCATATTATACATAATCATGAGGAGTCAGATACTCAAATATGGCTTCATGTTTTTGACACATCCTGTCATAATGTATTAATTTACTCAATAGATCGAGATATAGGCATGAT
Source organism: Echinarachnius parma (assembly GCA_037951105.1). Lineage (NCBI taxonomy): Eukaryota > Metazoa > Echinodermata > Echinoidea > Clypeasteroida > Echinarachniidae > Echinarachnius > Echinarachnius parma. The sequence goes on along the minus strand of JBAMJV010000734.1, from coordinate 7,836 downwards.
AGGTCTTCCTCTTGACTTTGCTGAAAAAAAAGTTGTTATTCAATACAGAGCAAAAGCTTGTGATGAAAGATATCTTAACCTCAATGTCTTCCAGAGTTCAGTTTTAAAAGATGCTGATTTAGGGAATTTATTTGAGAAAAACATTAATGTAAAAAAGTGTTTACAGGTGTTGTACATTTGTTCTGGGTGTGACTTTGTTTCTTTTTTTGCTCATCGTGGTAAAAATGTATTCTTTAAGATATTTTTTCAGTATGCATCATTTATTTCTGGTGAAGATACGTTAACAACACCTGGTGTTCTTAGTGAGACATCTCTGGATGTTAATTCGGAGAGAGGATTATTAGCATTCTATCGATTAGTTATATGTGTTTACTTCTGTGCCAACAGAACATGCCTTCATAATTATAATTCGCCTGTTGAATTGTTTCATAGTGTTTCTGCAGACTCTGTATTGGAACAACATTCCAAAGCTTTGGATATTGTTCGCAGGGCCTCTTGGAAAGGGGTCTATGAAGATGAACTTCTTCCGTCAGATGAGGCACTACGGTTACATTGGCTACGCTCATGTTGGGTGAGCACAGTATGGGATAGTGTCAGACAAAGTACATTTATGTATCCTGATATTAGTAAATATGGTTACATAGTATCACATAGTAATGGAGAAACAGTTGTCGATGTAGAATGGGATTCTGTCAATAATCTTAACAAAATAAAAGAAAATGTATTATACCTCACGCGAGGTTGTTCATGTGCCAAAAATAAGTGTGTGAATCGCCAGTGCAAATGTAGAAAAAACAATGATTTTTGTGGTCCAGGCTGCAGGTGCAAGAATTGTGAAAATACAGAGATGCCTGAAAATACTTCATCTCATGAACTCATGATATATGATTCAGATAGTGAAGATGATGATTCAAGTGTGGCAAGTTCTCTGAACAGTTTGTCTGATGATGAAACTTCAGATGTAAATGTAGATAGAGAACTTGCCATGCTTGAGTCTGACATCGATGATTATTGTGATGTTGGAATGTTATAGGTCATGTATCTTTTTCTTGCTTCAACTCATATAACATATTTAGAAGAAAAAATGTTATATTTGTTAAAAAGTTATATCAATATGCAAAACTGGCTTCAATTCATAAGGTAACTCAAATGATTTGTGCAACTAAAAGTTTTTTATGTATGCAGTTTGCCAAAGATTATATTTTGTGTGCATGATAACCATCATCAATTTTTTTACAAGGTTTTTTTTTCAAATAGTTTTAATATAAATGTATTATGTGTAACTTGATATGTCGTGTGTGAGGATTATCATGCAATACAATTTTCCAGTATTATGTATTTAGCTTATCTGTTCTGTATTACATGTATACAATAAGATGCATGTATTTTCTTGTCACGTGTAATAGGTTAGTGTAAATACATGTGTAAAGGAACAATCATTGCAATGCTTACCTCACATGTGTTTATTTTATGTATAAAATATTTTACTAATTACTGTAAATAATGTTTGTATTCACACATACCTTGCCAAAAGAGCCATGTTATGTCATTTTTGTGAAATGCAATCGATACCATGGCAGTTACGAGGTTCCACTGTACAAGGCCTGCCAATGGCGTTAATGATGTTAGTGATGTCGGTATGTTATAGGTCATGTATCTTTTTCTTGCTTCAACTCATATAACATAATTAGAAGGAAAATGTTATTTATTTGTTAAAAAGTTATATCAATATGCAAAACTGGCTTGAATGCATAAGGTAACTCAAATGATTTGTGCAACTAAAAGTCTTTTATGTATGCACAGTTTGCAAAAAATTATATGTTGTGTGCATGATAACCATCATCAATTTTTTTACAAGGTTGTATTTTTTTCAAATAGTTTTGATATAAATGTATGATGTGTAACTTGATATATGTCGTGTGTGAGGATTATCATGCAATACAATTTTCCAGTATTATGTATTTAGCTTATCTGTTCTGTATTACATGTATACAATAAGATGCATGTATTTTCTTGTCACATGTAATAGGTTAGTGTACCTACATGTGTAAAGGAACAATCATTGCAATGCTTACCTCACATGTGTTTTTTTTTTGTATAAAATATTTAACTAATTACTGTAAATAATATGTTTGTATTCACACATACCTTGCCAAAAGAGCCATGTTATGTCATTTTTGTGAAATGCAATCGATACCATGGCAGTTACGAGGTTCCACTGTACAAGGCCTGCCAATGGCGTTAATGATGAAACAAAAAAGTTGCATATTTGTTTTCCTTGCGTCAAGGCTTCAAATACAAAAAGTGTCTCATTGAGATACAATGAAATGGTGCCATACATTATGAAATTCATCTGATAACTCAAATTATTTGCAGCTGAAAGTCCTAACGTAAACATTGTTTGCCAAAGATTATATTTATATGTATACATGTATATTCATTATTGTATTTTGGGAACAAATACAGGGTTGTCTTTTTTTCCTAAGTGCTTAACTGGGATTTTGTTCACTTTATGTAAACAAGTTATTTTGATTCTGATATATGCAACGAGTATGTGTGAATATCATGAAGATATCACTTCTGCCAGTATTATATAATACATGTGTGAACCTTTTTTCACATTTTCAATATTTTATAACGTGTTTACATCCATCGTGTTCATATTAATGTTATTAGATGTGCTTCTTTGCTTGCCGCATGACCACATGCCAGTCATGTAGAGCACCTTAATTGCCTCAGTGTGCACTTTATACGGTTAATATTACCATTTCCACAACTTGCCTCTGACTCACTTATCATAATTTGTTGTTTTTTCAAATATAAGTATGCTTTGTGTTTAGATTATTTCGGTATAATTGTTTCATAAACTGTATTGCAGACAAGTTTCAATATAGCAAGATATGCATTTGCAAAGTTTGTTTTTTATATTTATATTGTTTTTCACCAGTGTAGCTAGTATTTGTTCTCTCATGAAGTTTTATGCAGGATTGCTTATTAAACATCTAAAATCATTTGACTTTGAATGCTTTTCCCTTTGTACACTATTTCTGCTCTCATGTAAAACTGGTGTGGTATATCGGGGCATGCTGATTTAGTGAGTGAATGTGCTCAGTGATTTGTGGCTGAATGTTATTATGTTGCCCATTAGATTAGAATTGTGTATGTGATGGATGCAGACAAAGGCGGGGGTTTGAATCCCCCTTTTAAACTGTAACTGGTGTCGAGACCACGTACAGAGGTTTCGACCGAGACCATGATCGATGGGCTTGGCCTCAAAAAGCATGCCGAACCCATGCATGTCATGGCCTCAAAGATGTCGAACATTTTCTACGACTACAGGCCCCCTCCCCGCTTACATGATTCTGAACCAGAGGTCTTGGTCATGGTCTCGGCCTTAATAATTTTTGACCTGGTCTCGGCTTCACCAACATTTTTTTTTAAGACTACCCTCCCCGGCCCAGTCGACAGAAATTTGGCTGATGAAATAACGCCCCCCCCCCCCCCCCCTGAAATAATACTGGGTGCAGGCATAGATCAGGATGAAAATGATTCAAAGAATTTCGATTGAATGATGTATTTGTGCTGATTTATAGGCCTACCTATATGTTCATCTTTAAATTATAAATTACCCATTTGAACATGGAAATAAAATAGACAGGATTTGATTAGCATCCTTTCTATTCATTCAGCTTTTTGGTATGCGTTCATCTCAGTGCTCCTTCAATTTAAATTCCGGATGGACTTGAATATTTTGGAGGGAAGCTGACAACCAAGAAGTAAGAACAAAACCATAAGTAACCCTCCTGCACTGCATGGAACATCGTTTATGTGGCAATTGGGACTTACACGAAAAACAACGTGTGGGACTACATGCCTTTTATAGTACCGCAAGAACACATGTAGGACGTAAATTCAACACCATTTTATAGTTGTTTACACGAAAGTCCCTTTGATAATTCCTGTTTTTCACCTACGAGTCCTCGTACTATTTTTTAAATCAATATATCACGTATGATCGCGATTTTTCATAGTTTTATTTTACAACGCTGAACGATCAAAACACACTCGGCGAACATAATTCACCGTCATCCCCAATTGACCAATCAGATCGCGTTGAATATCGGCTGCCTCCGAATATTGTATTTTTTACAAAATTAAAAATACATAGGGCCAGTTTTTCTTTCTACCTGACCCGTTCGAATTTGTAAAGAAAAACCTTCAGACTTATTTTCGAACAAAACATATATCTTTATATCATATTAAAATTTTGAGTTGCTTCGTGGGCAGCAAAAGTGTTTTTAAGCCCTTATAAGAAAGCGTAAAATATGCATTTTAAATTTTACTTTAGGCGTTAATTTCTCCCTTTTTAAAAAATAGTTATGAAATCGCGATTATAATAATAAAATAGTATGGTTCTTTTTCTTTAAAATGATATAAAAACCATGCTTATCAGTGACAGATTTGCCTGTTAATTTGCGAGACCAAAACAAAATGTCACGCACTCATGAATATTCATTTTCACGGTTTTCAGCCCCAAAGTGCGGATATTATGAATACGCGTACGATAATCTAGAAGGCTTTTCGGGACGGAGCGAACGGGCTGATTGTGTATACTTTTCGAGCATGGTGAAGTTATAACTATTACTTTGTACCGTAATGGCGCCGGTTTTGGTTACTAAAGTTAAGTTTGACCAATACTCAACTATCCCTTTAAATAATATGCAGTGGCCTAGCTAGGGGGTACGGGGGGCTCGTGCCTCCAATCATTTGAGAAAACATAACAAAAAACATAAGGGTAACATAACTTTTTTATTTACAAATAAAGAATACATATGGTGCCCCCCCCCCCCCCCCCACCCCCACCCCCAATAATTCACTTGTCCACTTAGTGATTTATAGACTAAAATAGGACATCGGCATACATTTGTATGATTTTTAAATCATAATTAGACATTCGATTTTTTCAAGCAAACTATTTATGCAGTTTTTTAAATTACGCCGCAAGCTATACCTGCGTACTGATTTTGTGGCTGCCGCGCGTTCGCTGGCCGACTATCACGGCTGATGAGTCTTAGCACTCACGGGGGAGGGCTGGGAGGCAGTATTATTCCCCAGGATATCTGTGGACATAAAGTAAGGAATTATAGGGTTTATGGGGAAGGGTTAGGGTTCGGATTAGAGTTCGAGTTTTATTTCACAGCACAAATACTAGCCTAAAGCTAACCCTAACCCTATAAATTCGAATTGCGCCATATAGTCTATCAGGTTATGTAAAGCAGCAATTTTTTTTGCTATAATCTTGGAAACAGTTTTTAATTCGGTCTAAATACATTACTGATGAGAAAAAGTAATGTTTCCATTTTTTATTTTTGGTCCCAGGGTGCATTTTGGCGATTTTAAAGATAATTAGCTAATTTGCATATTTGTGAAATAAGGTCAGGGGTCATTTTCTATCTAGGAATAGTACAATATTGATAAAAACTAGTATTCTAGGGTATTTTAAGGCAAGGATTCCATTTCCGGTGCTTGTTTGTAAGTGCTGTATGGGAAACACTCTGAAATCAAAGATGGCTTCCCCTAATTTGCATATTTATGAATATTATTGATTTTCAGTGGCTACAGCCCCTAATAAGCAATAATTCCGGATTATTATTTGTCAGTTATGTTCTAAGTATGTATTTAAGATATCAAAGATGAGTTACCATCATGGCAACCTCTAGCAATGCATATTATTTGCATAAATATGTATTTTACCTAATTTGCATATTCCCCCAAATCGAGTATATTAGGACCCGGCAAGTAAAAAAGACAAGTAATACCACTTTTCCAAGGTTTTAGGGGGCAACGAATCCATTCATGATACTTATTTACCTGTATCACCTCGGCAACCCACATAAATTCAAGATGGCCACAATTGTCATTTTAAAGTAAATAATGCTATTTGCTACTTAAACGGCATTTAATTGATAAAAGTATGATTTGCTTACTGTAAGCAAACAACTACATTGTGATTCAAATATTATAGTTGCTCATTCCAATAATTAAAAGTCAAAACATTATAATATCAATCTAATATAACCGAAATAATATAGTCGTGTATCATAACATGTGTAATTTAGGGAGCAGTCATCTTGGATTTGAGATGGATGCCATGGTGATACAGGTAAATAAGTATCAAAAATGGATCTGCTGCCCCCCAAAACCTTGTAAAAGTTGTATTACTTGACTTTTTTACTTGCCGGGTCCTAATATACTCGATTTTGGGGAATATGCAAATTAGGTAAAATACATAATAATGCAAATAATATGCATTGCTAGAGGTTGCCACGATGGCCACTCATCTCTGATATCTTAAATGCATACTTAGAACATAACTGACAAATAATAATCCGGAATGATTGCTTATTAGGGCCTATAGCCACTGAAAATCAATAATATTCATAAATATGCAAATTAGGGGCAGCCATCTTGGATTTCAGAGTGTTTCCCATACATCACTTACAAACGAGCACCGGAAATGGAATCCTTGCCCCAAAATACCCTAGAATACTAGTTTTTATCAATATTGTACTATTCCTAGATAGAAAATGCTAATTATCTTTAAAATCGCCAATATGCACCCTGGGACCAAAAATAAAAAATGGAAACATCACTTTTTCTCATCAGTAATGTATTAAGACCAAATTAAAAAATGTTTCCAAGATTATAGCAAAAAATTTCACAACATTTATTTACACTTCATTAGGGGATATACTAATAGCAGTAGTGAATTGCAAAGCCTGGAGGGGAAACTAAAGCGACCGGGAGATGAGGACTGGTGGAGATACAACCGACAACCCCCTCACTCCCTATCAAGGGCGTCAACAGCTACTAAAAAGTGGGGTGGGGGGGGGGGGGGGGGGGGAGGGTGTAGTAGGGAGATTTTTCATTATTGGACCTGAAATTGTGCAATCTGGTGCATACCCAACTTCCCAAGACCGAATTTTTGATTGATACGCAATTGTTTATACATGTCATAAATTGACATCCGTCACCACATGATCGACCGATCTGAAATTTTTAACGAAATAAAAAAAGAAAAAAACATATACGAAATTTCCATTCACTCATCGCATGTTAATTATCACTGTCGACGTCATTCTCCACGTCAACCTCAATGTCAAAGGCAGGAGTTAAGAATATAAACAATGTCCCACGCCTCGTCATGGGCGTAGCTGCATATTTTTCCAAGGGGGTTGGCGTCTTTTGCCCGAATTTCGGGTGGGGGCGTGATCATGCGAGGGAGCGGAGCGACCAAACCCGAGGGCGCTATGCGCGCGAGGGGGGAGGATATCCCGCGAGGGGGGAGTTTTCGTAATTTCATTCAAAATAATGCAATCTGGTGCATATACTTTGGAAGGGCAGTAACGGTTCCACCACCATTGTTGTGAGATGTATCGTGCAGACATTCGAGATTCGAGATTGATTTCAATGAGTCAGCCATAGTTATAGCTAGTTATAGCTATAGTTAAAGCTTTATAATCATATAGATACATTATGTAATACATATGCAAAAGTGTGGGGGGGGGGGGGGGAGGGGGACAAACGACATGTCCCCCCGTCCCCCGCCTGTTGACGCCCATGCTCCCTATCACTACCCCTTCCCCCATTGACCCCACGATTAACTCGAACCCAGTGCAGCATACGGATACAAGTTCGAATTTTCTGCTATTCTACAAGTGCTGCTTTTGCCTTGCCTAACTCACACGTCCTGCAATTGGAGGTGTTGTGGCATAAGATAAGTCTGTCTGCACGGTGCACCTTCAAAGACACCAGTGGCGTAGCCAATGGGGAGGG